>PITA01023809.1:0-27428 GCA_004023965.1 Spilogale gracilis
TGATGAAGTCCCAGAAGTTCATTTTCGCTTTTGTCTCCTTTGCCTTTGGAGACGTGTCTTGAAAGAAGTTGCTGTGGCTGATGTCAAAGAGGTTACTGCCTATGTTCTCTTCCAGGATTTTGATGGATTCCTGCCTCACATTGAGGTCTTTTATCCATTTTGAGTTTGCCTTTGTGTGTGGTGTAAGAGCATGGTCTAGTTTCATTCTTCTATACGTAGCTGTCCAATTTTCCCAGCAGCATTTATTGAAGAGACTGTCCTTTCTCCACTGGATATTTTTTCCTGCTTTGTCAAAGATGATTTGCCCATAGATTTGTGGGTCCATATCTGGACTCTCCACTCTGTTCCATTGGTCTATTTCTCTGTTTTTGTGCCAGTACCATGCTGTCTTGGTAATCACAGCTTTATAATAAAGCCTGAAGTCAGGTAATGAGATGCCCCCAGCTTTGCTTTTCTTCTTCAGCAATTCCTCAGTGATTCGTTCACCCAATTAGCAGATAAATAATTTGCAGATATTTTCTGTGTGGCTTGTCTCTTCATTCTCTTAACAACGTCTTTAGAAGTTTTCAATTTTGATGAAGTCTAATTTATCAGTTTATTCTTTGGTTTATTGTTTTGGTCATTTAGGGCTATGATCCATTTTGAGGTAATTTTTGCATAGGATATGAGATACTGGTGGAAGTTTATTTTCTGTCATATATATATTTAATTATTTTGTCACCATGTATAGAGAAGACCATTTTCCCCCCATTCAGTTGCTTTTATACTCTTATTAAAATCAGTTGTCCATTTATGTGTGGGCCTGCTTCTGGACTGTCTGTTCAGTTCCACTGACTTGTCTATTTTTGAAACTACAGTGCCTTGATTACTATACTTAGATAATGAGATTTGAAATAATGTTGTGGGTTGTCCCCCAACTTTGCTCTTTTTCAGGTTGTCCTGGCTATTATGGGCCCTTTGCATTTCCATATGAATTTTAGAATCAGCTTGTCAATGTCTACAAGACAGTTTGATTAGGACTGCATTGATTCTACTGATAAATTTGCAAAATGAGTATTGTTGATAACTGTCATAAATTTGCTTGCCTAAGGATGCCCAAAGATCCTGTTAAAATGTGAGAAGCATTGCTATCACTGATTGCTACTTGTTAAATGCCTCCATACACCTGATGCTAAGAAATGTCAACATAAACAGTCTTGCCTTTTTCTAGTCAAGAGACTACACTAATGGATATATATTTACACACATCCCATCTAAGATTATTATCCTACCTCCATACAGGAGGTAATCAGAAATTGGCATTTTGAGTTAATCTGGAGGAAGACTGACACTTGTTGAAACATAGGGGGATAGTAATTCCCAAGTGAGACTAGTGCAGGAAAATTCATGGAGTTGGGAGAGGGAAATGCTGAAAAAGAATGAAATTCACAATTAAACATGAATATAAGATCTAACCTAGGAAGGACTTTTGAATAGGCTCAGGACTTTAACAGTGAAACAAAACTTAAAGGATAGGCCAAGTCAGTTTGTAAGAAACAGGGGTGCTCACTTCAGAGAGGAATGTGTGGTTTGTTGAAATACCTTATGTAAGTTTTAGAGGATGTGCCCAAAATATGTGGCTGTATCAACGTATTAGTTTCCTCCTTCTACCATAAACCTGTTTTAGCAGGATACATGACCCCCTACCTAATGACTATGTTTCCTAGACTCTCTTAACATCTAGGCGTGGCTATATGGCTTAAGTTCTTAATGAGCTTTGAGGGAAAATAATGTGTGCACCCTCAGGATCCTATTTTTCAAGGGAAGGGTCAGATTTCTTCTGCCCTCTCTGTCCTGTGCTTAGGGTGGAAAATTGATGGCAAGCCATCTTATACCAGGGAAGATGAGAGCATTGGTCTAGGTGGTGGAACAAGTGAAAAGCCTAGGACCTGACTACTTGCAATGGCAATACCATCTGTAGACTTCTTTCTAGACTACATGTGAAGAGAAATACATTTCTAATGTGTTTGAACCACTGTTTATTGGGTTTCTGTTACAGCTGCTGCCAACTAATATAAGGAAGGATAAGTATTCGCTAGGAATGTGGCAAAAGGTTCTTTTTAAAGTTCTACATTTTTTTTTATTTTAAAGCTTTTATTTATTTATTTATTTGACAGAGAGAAACACAGCTAGAGAGGGAACACAACAAGGGGAGTGAGAGAGGGAGAAGCAGGCTTCCCGCTGAGCAGGCAGCCCGATGTGGGGCTCGATCCTGGGTCTCCGGGATGATGACCTGAGCCGAAGGCAGTCGCCTAACCAACTGAGCAACCCAGGTGCCCCAAAGTTCTACATTTTTAAGCTTGAAATATTTGTGTATGAGCCAATATCCCCGTAGAATTACAAACATTATACAAATATCATTAATTTAGTGCATACCTCTGAGAGTCAAATGATTAATACTTATTAGAGACAGGGAAATAGGTTTAAGACAATATGGTAAAATTTGATAAAACAGATCTTTTTGTTATTGTTCACAAGCTCTGGCTTTGAACAGTTGGTCCTACTGCCCAGTAATTGTTTAACATGAAGTATGTTGCTTTATTTTGTTTGCCTAACTGGACTTCTTAATCTGTAAAATACCTACTTCCTGACCTTATTGTGAGGTTCAAATTAGGTAATATCTAAAGGTCTAGGTCGTTGGTATAATTTTCATGATAACCTCCTCCCCCATACCCGTAACAAGATAAGGGAACGTCCACTCTATAGTAAAGTGTAGTTTGTTACTGGAGCGAGCTTATTTGGCCTCGTTGTGTGGAGCTGCCATTTAGCAGATGTACACAGCCTGCCCTATAAGTAGATAGGGTGCAAGCTAGTTAATATACAAATACAAAGATCCTCTCTGTGCCAACTGTGGAATGGGGAGATGTCCTTTAATTCTGTTTTCTGCTCTATTCTCTGCCTTCATGGTCCCGTGCTCAGGTGTTAGAGGTTGGGCAAGGGCCACAAACGAAGCTGTCTTAGTATAGTCCACATGCATAGACTGCACAGTGGAAAAGGCTATGACTACTCAGCCCCTGCTGATTTGGGATGAGACTCCCTGTTGCTAGTTCTTCCCTATTTTCTAGGGAATTGCAAGTCTGAATATTTATGTGGAATCTCCTGTTTTTTTAAATGTTCTGTTTTTGGATTTTTTTTTTTTCCTAAACCATGTTCGGGTGGACTAAAACCCTGTCTGGGGTCTCCAGCTTGCTGCCGCAGCTCTCCGTACTGCTCGCTTTGACGGAGTGCCTCTCCACCACCACGGATTTCTCCTGAGCAAGCCACTGACTGTAGATGCGCTTAACATCAATGTAGTCACCTATTCATGCAGATCTGCGTGCTCAGAACGGGTGCTGGCTCCAAATAAGATCCTAAGGTTTTAATTTAAAAGTGCAATTGCAATGAACTGAACCCAAGGAAGATATTTCCATACTACACTAGTCCAAAGAATGGGTACCTAGAGTTAATTCTGTGGGGAAGATGATGTAATAAATATTTCTGTTTATTTGGTGTGGAAGCCAAATACTCAAATGCTGAGTACCTTTAAAAAAAATCAAAATCAGCAATTCAATTATTTTTCTTTATTAGAACAGCCAGGGGTGAGCTTGGTAAAATAGATCTGCTTTGTTGTAGCTTGCTCTGCTGGCAATGTCTAAATGAATTAAATGAGTCAGAGTCAAAGAAACCTCACAGACGGCTTTAATCTCCTGTCAGAAAGAAGAGCTAATGAAGTCAAACATCAGTAATTTTTTTTTCTTGGCTCATCTTAGGAGTTCATGTTCTTAGCTACGTGTTTGTGGACTTATATTTTAATCTTAAAATTAAAGTCCCAAAATATTCTTTAAATTGGGAATTTGGGTGCCCAGTCTTCTTAGGTTTGCTGGTTAACAGTCACTCACATAAAAATACCATCTCTCCCCTGAAGCTTGTAAGAGGCAACTTCTTTATCACTTAGTCCAGTACGAGAACCCAGCCACAGTTTTGTTTTCTGTTTTTGTAAGACCAGCAAAGTTCCCAAATTTCCATTTTGAGATTTTTCATTTCTAGTGCATGTAATAGGAAAGTATATATAATATGTCACAGCATGAATATGAAGTCAAATGTGAAGGAGATGTGGTTCTCTTGTGTGTCATGTAAAATTCTCTAAAACATTCTCTGGCTGAAAAATTTGTATTGGAGAGCAATCTAGAAATTGTGTCAGCCTCTTCTCAGGGGAGGCCTTGAGCTCCTGGGAGTTTGTGTTAATACTATTCTAGTCAGTTCCTCTTTCAAGAACTGACTGGTAGATTAAGATCCACTGGGCCAGAAGTAGAGCTTTTTGTTGTTGTTGTTGTTGTTGTTGTTGTTAAGAAAAAGACCATCTTCTACCACTGTGGGTCTTTGTTAAAGGTTAAAAAAAAAAAGGGTGCGTGTGGCCTACACAGGTATGAGAAGTTCAGTAGGTTGAAGGCTGTAAACCTGAAGAAACAGCAATTGCTGAATCAGAGTATAAGAGAACCCGAAGTGCTATAAAGGAAAACTAAGATATACAGCCTCATTTTAAGGATCTTTGTTCTTAGAATATAACAATTGGGCATCATGGGCTTTGATGTTGGCTTATTAATTGCACATAACATACAACTATACCTATAACAATAGCCATGTGTAAATATAAAGGTTCAGACACTAAAGTTTCTAGAAAGTATAATACCTCATACATAGGAACCATCTAGTGACATTACGTTCTTCCTGAATATTGCCTGTAACAGTTTCTTGTCAGCTTTTTCTCAACATCTGAGTGTTCCTCTTTCATTGGGTATTTTCTAGCTTGATGGGTTTCTTAGAACCAAAGTTACAGACTTCTATATTTTGGTAAACATGTTCTCTTTTCCCTGTGCATAGGACTGTCCATCTTCCCACATTGGACTTAAGTAGAATAAATCTAATCCTTGACCTACTTGTATTTGGTTTGACCACAAAAAGTATAGAGGAAAACCCATAAACATACCACCTTTAGAAATTAAACATTATACATTGCAGCTTCTGTATATTCTTCCTTTATTCTCCTCTTTCCTCCTGGGAGGCAACCATTGTTCTCCTCTCTTTATACAATATTACATATAGTTCCCCCAAAAAACACATATGGTATTTTATATATTTTTATACTACATAAAAACACAGTACATTCATATATCCTCCTGAAAGACTTTTGCATCTATGGTAATATAATCCTTTCTCCCTCAAAGCTACTTTTCCTGTAGATATAAAAACCCTTTGTGGAGAGTTTTTCTTTTTAGCATGTCAAATCATTTTTTCTAAATATAGAGGAAAATAATGAAATGCTTGGATTCTCAGAATAAATTTACTCTTTATAAATGCAGCACCATTTCTTAGTTTAACCACTTGTAATCTCTACTTGATCTATTTTTTAATATTCTCTATTAATAATTTATTTTTAAAATGGATTTATCAATTAAAATAAATAATTTCACCCAGTATGCATACCCTTACAACCAGCAATGTCCATTCTTGACCAGTTAATTACCCGTATATTTAAGTAGAAGTGTATAGGAATGTCTGTTGCAGCACTGTAATAGCAAAACTAACATTTAGGGCTAAACTGTAGTCCAAACTATGGAGAATTAAAATGAATGAGGTAGATATGTACTTATTGATCATAGGTAAAGCTCTAAGATATATCATTAAATAAAACAACTGTAAAACAAAATTAACATTATGATTACATTTATATTTTAAAACTATTTCTAGGTGCTCTTATTAGCTTTATAAATATATAGAAAAAGTTTTGCAAGGAAACATTGAAAGTTGATAAGTGCTTATCTCTAGGATGGGAGTGGGAGGCCAAGGAGGACCTTTGTCTTCCAGTATTAGTTGAATTTTTCAACAAGAGATTCCTATGTTAATGAACTAAAATATAACAAGGTATATCTAAAATGTCAGTGTAACATTTTTAGGGCAGGCTAATAATATTGTGGCTTGAAGCAAGAGAGTAAAACTGTCCCAGCAAATGACTAGCCTAAATGGCCTCAAGTAGCATGAAGAAGTTGGGGGACTGAGCTGTACCTAAATATATACCCTAATCCCGTACATTCACAGAATTTGTGTAGCATAGTGCTATCAACACTGGTAAGCAAAAAAAGTCACCATCAGGAGACTAGAAATTGCAAGGTACACCCAGAAGAAAGAAATCTGTGGGCTTGGATGAGCAAGAGTTAAGGAAACACAAAATATGTGCATGGAAAACAAACAAACAAACAAACAAAAAACGCTGAGAAGACCAGACCCACTGATACTCCAAAAATAGGGTGAACAAATATCAATAACTAGACTGAGTACTAGTGCAATATAGAGGCTAATCATTAGAACGGTAGCTCTAACAGTGAGAAAAGCAGTACTAACCTGAGTCTAAAATGTCCAAGATACATTCCAAAGAAAATAATATACTTGCTAGGAGCATGTTCCAGGAGAAGGTATAGATGAGCAAGAAGCATGGCCAAACTAAAGCAATAGGGCAGCTCTGTTCAGGAGGTAGAAACACTAAAGGCTGCTGCTACCAGAGGAAAGCCTTTCTTCTTTTAGTAACGGGGAACTCCAGCTTGCCTGCCTACTCCACCCCCAGGTGCCCTAAAGTGAAGCCTCCCAGTGGATAGGCTGTACCCATTTATATAAACCCTGCAATCAGCTCTGCCATCCAGGGAGGGAGAACCCATATGAGCTAAGAATAATCAGTTTCTCATTCATAGATGCAAATGAACAACAAAAGATCATAAGATACTTGAGGAAGAGAAACTAAACGAAAGGGAGGACTGATATGAATAAACAAGTAAATGTGCCAACTAACCCTAGAAAAAGCAAAAAAAAAAAAAATTGAAGGACATAGAACTTGAAAGAAAAATTCTAACTGATATTCTCATGCAGGACAGGGCAAAGAAAAACATATAAAAGATTGTTAGGAAAAAGAGCAACCAGAGAATATGAGAGAATTTTGGTAGTTAAAATGTAATTGCCCTGGAGGATGTGCTCCACTATAAGTAAGGACAAATCAAGCAAGAGGAAAATAACATGGGATTCAGAGAACAGAAACCTTCCCAGGAAGAATGTCCTCAGGAAGATGACAGAGGACTCATGAGACTATATGGTGTGATGGAAAGTATGAAAAAATTGTGTTGTGATAAAGAGATACAATGGAAAAGGTAAATAAGAAAGCCGTAGTCTGATACTAAAAAATGAAAATAAACTGATTTTAATCAGTTAATGTAGGGAATTCCAATTCTTTTATTTTAAGATCACTATTATAATTCATTTAGGAGTCACAATATTGAAAGATGATACCATCACCATGCTTGGCTTGGCATTATATAATATATACACACATATAATGTATTTATGTATGTATATATACACACACACATAAATGTGAATATCTTTGTGTATTTTCACCTTTTAGAGTTAACCTATGAATGAAGCATGGAAGACTTGGTTGAGCTCCAGGTTGAAATATAAATTTTAGTGGTCTTAATCATGTAAAAGAAAAACCTATAGCGTACCTAACTTTTGGAGTTTAGAGATGAGTGAGAGAAGTAAAAGGAAGGGATAAGTATTAGTATTCTATGTTACAAAGTGTGGAAGAAAGAAATATCAAAGTTGATTGGATTACGATGATTATTAGTAGACCTAAGGAGAATGTCACAGATATAAAATTGGGGGAAGAGATAAAAGAATTTTAACAAAGACAAGGTTAAAACTGGACTAAGCTCCGTCTTTCATATTAACAAGACAAGAAATAGAGGTACAAACATATTTAGCATAGAGTTAATGACTAGGGAAAAAAATTTTAAGTTCAAATAGCAGAGGATCTGTAGGTGAGAACTGATATGGTTGAAGATTGAGGGTTTTCCTGTACTATTTGATTTGTTACTGTCCATGCATTATTATCATTAACAAAATTCTCTGGGGAGGTAACCAATCTAAAACATGTGGGAAAGACTGAGAGATGTAAGACCACTACACATTTAATACTGCATTAGTAGGCGATAGTGGAAAATCAGAGGAAGTCTACTTACTAGACAAATAGTTTCTATAACTTAGAAAACACTAGAGCAGGCATTCAGAACAAAATCCCATAGGCCAAATGCGGCCCAGTTCCTGATTATATTAAATAGTTTTGATATCCAGCTATGTTCATTTATGTAGTGTCTATGGCTGTTTTCACATTACAACAGAATTGAGTAGTTATGATATGGTATGATTCACAATACCTAGCTCTTCACAGAAAATGTGCTCCTCCATTAGAGAACAAATGAAATGAAAAAATTCCAACTGCTTAACAAAAGATAGGGGGAAAACCAAACAGAACAACAACCAAAAAGGAAGAAAGAATATTATATAGAAGGCATAAAATAAGATTATAGGAATAAGCCCAAACAGAATAATATATTTGGAGTTAAATTCCTCTATGCTTAGATTGGAGGGGAAAATATCCTGTTTAACTGGAGTTTCCCTGGAACAATGTGCCATAGAAACACAGAAAAGGTGAAATAGACAAAAATGTACCAGCAAAATGTAATTGCTAAAAACAATGCAGAGGATTCTAGGAAGATGGCAGAGTGGAAAGCCCAAGGAATCTGTTTCCCTACCTAGAGAGCAGTTGCACTGGTAGTCTCTGATGTAGCTATTTTGGAACTCTGGAGTCAACTGAAAGGGTCAAATTTTATTTAAATCATTAACAAGAGAATGCATAAAATACTATAGTTGTTTCAAAGAGTAAATAAATATATAGTTATGCTAAGAATTGACAAATGGATGCAAACTGGCAAAATTGGTCAATATCTATAAAGCAACAATCAATTGCATTCCTCTAGAGAATATTTGCATTTCTATAAATAAGACTCTTTGCATTACTGTCAGTTTTTAGTTTTCTACAACTTAAATGCAGAATTGAATAGCTAGCTCAAAGACCATGAAAGACTGAAATAATCTTGAATGATGCACTAGACAGGACATGTAAGTATGTCTCCTTACACTAATGTACACCACCCCTCCCTACTCCTGACATCCAAGGGCATATTAGAATGTGGAAGTTTAAAGGTAGAAATTTGGCATGGCTCAGTGGTTAAAGCCTCTGTTTTCAGCTCAGGTCATGATCTCAGAGTCCTGGGATCAAGGCCTGCATTGAGCTCTCTGCTCAGCAGGGAGCCTGCTTCCTCCCCTCTCTCTGTCTGCCTCTCTGCCTACTTGTGATCTCTCTCTCTCTGTCAAAAAGAAAAAAAAAAATCTTAAAAAAAAAAAAAAGGTTTGGCATTGCTGAAATGACCTACATTGTAAAGACAAGAGGCAATTGATGTTGGTAGTGGGGCTTGACTATTGCAGAAACGTGGTCTCCCATGAAGGCCGATGTTCTAATCTCTAGAGTCTATGAATAGATAATGTGGCAAAAAAGAATTAAGATATCAGATGGAATTAAGTTTACTAATCAGCTGACCTTATGAGATTATTTTGGATTTTTGAGGTGGCCCAACGTTCCTAAATGGGGAAGAGGGACCCAAAGAGGAAGTCAGTGTGCTAGGGTCTGAGAAGAACTCTACCTACTGTTGTTGGCTCTGAAAATGAAAAGAGGCCAAGAGCCTATGGAAGCTGGAAAGGGCATAGAAATGGATTTTCTACTGGAGAATATTCCAGAAAGGAATGCGATGCTGCTGATTCCTTGATTTTTATTTATTTATTTATTTTTATTATTATTATTTTTTTTTAGCTCTGTGAGCTCCATTTTAGTCTCATGAACTACGGAGTTGTAAAATAATTTGTGTTGTTTTAAGCCTCTGACTCTCCTTCTTGTTCTTTTACTTATAAGGATCCTTGTGATGACAGGGGGCCCACATGGATAATCCAGGATAATCTCCTCTCAAAACTTTTCATTTAATTTAATCACATCTGCAAAGTCCCTTTTGCCATGTGAAGTACATATTCACAGGTTCTGGCGATGTGGACATCTTTGTGGGATCACTGTTCTGCTTCATAGAACTTCTGACTATCTCAGTGTTTTTTCTTATATTTTTATGCATTTTGAGAGAATGCCTTAGTCTTTCAATTTACTAGTTGGATCTTTTGTTCATTCTGCCATAGAGTTAATCAGGTTTTAATTTTGGTAACCATGTTTTTAATTTCCAAGAACTGACTGATGTATAGGTTTTGTGAACACAATCTCTTGTATCTCTCTGAAAATACAAATTATACATATCTTAGTATTTCCTATGTTAACTCTTCTCTTGGGATTAATTCTTCTTGTTGGAGTTCATACTTCTGCTGTAGGTTTTTCTTAAATATGTTGTGACTCTTCTAGATTATACTTTTAGATGAACGAATGTTTAGATAATATTTATGTTCAGGGTGATTTTCTTTTTCTCCTGCAAAATGAGGCTTTCCATTTCCATGACTGGAATACAAGTTCTGCTTTCGGGAGTGATAGCAGTTATAGGAAGGGTAGGATCCAGGCTGTCGACTAGGGAGACGCTTTTTTAGGCTGTGCAATGGAGCACAGGTTAAGGGTGGCCTTTAATACCAGATCAGTTAGGGTCAGATTCTGTACAGATGTGTGATTTTGGAAACTTGACCTAACCACTCTGTGCCTGTTCCCATATTTTTAAAATTGTGATAAGAGTAGCATCAATCTCCTAGAGTTACGGGGATTAAGTGAATCAGTACACATAAAGCTCTTAGAGCAGTGCCTGATATGTATATAGTAAGAGTTTAATACATATTAGCTGTGGTCTTGTAGTAATATTCGTTTTGAGAATATGTACACTTATAGTTGTGGTTTTTATTTTTGAGCAAATACTGGAGTCAACTGGTCCTAGAACTTTCTTTTGCCAACTACCTATAGGCTACTTTTTGTCTTAGTTCACAAGGTCTCCAATCTGGAGCTTTTCCCTGGGGAAATTCCTTCCTTATCTCTGATTTCCTCCCATTTCCATGCTGTAATTAACAGTTTGATTTATAGCCTTCCATAAATTTCTATCCACATACAAGTATATGTAATTTATATAGTGATCTACACATAAAATTCCTTTTTCAAACTGAAACACATTTATCTGCAAATTCCTTTTTGATTACTGTATTTTAGAATTAACATAAAAATGCATATAAGTGTCCTTCAAAAAAAGAAATGCAAATAATTTTATAAATGATACTGGGACAATAGGCATTTGGTACCAAAAAATAAAATGTCAAAAGTTATCTAGAGAAAAAAGAAGAGCAAAGAAAGAACTCATTGTGTGTGATATGGGTGTGTGGAGGGGAGGGGGTCGTGATTTGACTAACATAAGAGTTCTTCAAGAAAGTAGACTGAATGAAATCACATTTGAAGACCTCACCTTCATCCCTAATCCCATTGAAATGACAGTAATGTATTTTAAAATACACAGAAACTCTGGAAATCCAGGAGGACCCGACCTGTGGGAGAGAACAGCAAGAGGTTTCTGGAACACATAAAGCAGAAGCAAACAGATCAATCATGAGATAACAGAGCCGAGGGACTAGTATAGAAGCAAAAGAGGGTCCTTAGAAAAATGAATATCCCTAGGAGAATTGCAAAATAATTTCACACTAGGGTCTGTGTGGACTACCAGAGAACAGCCTATAGACAGTAGGCTGAAGCAGTGGGTTAGGACCTGTTATTCAACATATATTCTTATATAAAAGCACACATGCAATCCTCTAAACTGAGAATTCTGGGGCGCCTGGGTGGCTCAGTTGGTTAAGCAACTGCCTTCAGCTCAGGTCATGATCCCGGAGACCCAGGATCGAGCCCCACATCGGGCTCCCTGCTCGGTGGGAGGCCTGCTTCTCCCTCTCTCACTCCCTCTGCTTGTGTTCCCTCTCTGGCTGTGTTTCTCTCTGTCAAATAAATAAAATCTTTAAAAAAATAAATAAACTGAGAATTCTGACCAGAGAAGTTCAGAAGCCTCAAGTTACTAATGCTATGTTGAGGAGGGGGGGACGCTCTAGGGAGTCCCTATAATATTATCATTGGAAACAGTAGCTCATGTATGTTAGTGATAGTCTTGTTAGTGCCACACTGATTTATTTTAACTTTAAACATGTTGATTATTTTTTAGAGTTAGTCTCCCCCTAACTACTCATTTTTAAAATTTCTTAAGATTTTTACTCCTTTTTTTCAATATCTTATTTAAGAGCTTGCTTATAAAAAAATAGTTCCCATGTGACTTTTTAAAGGTTTAGAGAAGGTAAAATTGTCCTTAAAAACATCTTTTAAAAATCAAATATCAGACACCTGAGTGGCTCAGTGGGTTAAGCCACTACCTTCGGCTCAGGTCATGATCTCAGGGTCCTGGGATCGGGGCCCGCATCGGGCTCTCTACTCGGCAGGGAGCCGGCTTCCTCCTCTTTCTCTGCCTGCCTGTCTGCCTATTTGTGATCTCTCTGTCAAATAAATAAATAAAATCTTTAAAAAAATTAAATATGGTAAGATTCTGGACTTTTTCCAGGGAAATAAAGAGTAAAAAAAATCAGTTTTCAATGAAATATGACCTCTTACATCATTTAAGTTAATTGTATTAGAGGTCAAGTTAATATGAGACATCTACCCTTTCTGATATAAAGGTAAATCCTGAATATGCCTTATATTTCTCCTAAGGTTTAAGTGCATGTAGTCATGTTCAGTTCCTTCTCATTAAAGTTCATTTTCATCTCTAGCAGCAACAAAAGGATTGTGTCCAAGGTACTTAAAGCCAGAGATTTCCACTGTGTGTATGTTGCAATCGAGGCAGTATCTTGGGAGTTCAAAGGACAGTTTACGAGTCGCATAATTGTAAAGGGTTGCTCTTAGTGGGTAACCCTAGCTTTTATTGAGTGAAGCTTCTGATTAAATTTACTTATAACCATGTAGTCATTTTGAAAAGAATTCAGTGAGGCAGAACTTTAAACTGCAAGGAGGAAGGGAGGGAGGGTGTGTGTGTGAGAGAGATCTGAGAGAGAGAGATTGAGAATGAGATCAGTGTACTCAAAGGTTGTAGCACAAACATACTTGGAGCTAGAGAGATGTTGTAGCAGCTACCTTTCTTTGTTCTAGGGAGAAAAGGACCTTTTAATGGCCCATTTCATTTTATTGGCATAAATGGGCATTGATTTTTGTGAAGGAGAGGTAGATGAAGACAGTTTTCCCCCTTAGGCTTCTGAGACTTGGAACCTTATTTCTGAGGCAGATGGCTTCTGGCTGTCTGCCCTTCAAAACTATTACGCTTGAAGGCTTCTGAGGGGAAAAAGAGTTGGTCAAATCTGCATAGAGGCCTAGGAGTCTTTCAGGAGGAAAAGGAAAGAGAGGCTGATAATTTGAGTTTCAAAGTCACTACAGTGTGTCTGATTCCTCAGGTCGTCTAGATAGACCAGTTGGCAGTAAGAACAGCAGAGGATCTGAGAGGAACCCTGTGGAAAGAGAAAACTGGAAGTGGTGCCTGGCTCCGTACAGCACTTGGGTGGATAGGAAGACACAATATTGTGTTGTAACACGTATGGAATGACCTAACCATCTTAGGTGAGGCCAGTGTGGGCTTTCTGCATTTGTTCACCATTAAATTCCACTGCTGTCAATAGAGTTGTAAGTGAGAAGCCCAGGATTACCACGGTGCAGCACAACCAGAAGCTGGATTGAGAGGCAGGAGGCTGCTTCTTCCTTCCCCATATTGGAGAAACTGCTCTCAGAGCAGCAGTGGTGGTGTGGGTGAAGGCCGATATGGGGTGTTGTTGGACTTGAATTTATAAATTGTTGGGTTCCTTCTTTAAGATTAAAAGAATACAAAATTCCAAATACAAAACTCCAGGGCACCCTCCCAGGATCATGGGAAGATGTGAGGTAAGTGAGTGGCCCTGATGCTCCAGCAATTTCAGGTTGGTAGGCCCCTGAGAGAGCTTCCCTCATGTGGTGGAGGCCTGCCCTGGTGGGAACTGCTGCCTTCTAGAAGGACTCAGTGTGGCAGAGAAGGTGGCCTGTGGTAGATTAAATGAGATATTTCGATTTTTTTTTTTTCCCACGAAGGACAGATTCCCTAGAACTTCCTAATGAGGGAAAATAGGCATTCAGGTCATAAGGCGGGTGGGAGGGGCTAGGTCCCTATTTTGAATACTAGAAGTTTCTTGTACTCTTCCTGTACACCTACCCACGTTAGTGATAGTTTAAGTAATTTAAATTACTTACTAAGCTTATTAAAGCTATCTGTTAATTAGTATAAAGGGTTTCCATGAAATTTTAAAAATGTTCTTTCTAATATGTCAGAACCATTCCTGTGATTTCAACTGTTGCCTTCTTGTCAATGACGTGACATTTTCAACTAAATATAAGTCAGCCCCATCTGCTTTACCCCTCTTTTCTAAAATCGAGGTATAGCTGGGATGCAATATTAGTTTTAGGTGTATAACATAGTTATCCAATATATACTGTGTGAAGTAAAATAATGCCATTTAGGGCAAATCCGCTGTGACGACCACAATGATGTGAAACTTTCTTCAGTACCATCACCTCCTCTCCTTTCTTTAACTACCCCCGTAGGGCATAATGTCTTTGTTCTCCTCTGGAGATAGGACTATGATTCACAATCATTTCCTCCTGGGTAGTCAACCAGCACATATTTCTCAACTTCGATGGCTATAAAAGCAGGTCTGGTGGTCAGTTTATAGAGATCTGTTCATCTCACCCCTGCGCAAGACCCACTTCAGTTTGTAAGTCCCCTTAGTAAATGATATCTTGTCAAGCTGGACTTGTTGGCATTTTTCTTAGGTCTCACAGTGCCTTTGGAGGGGTTGGGTCTATAACTCCCTTTCAGAGAACATAAACACTACAAATATCACTATGGCAAGTTACCATATAAAGTTGTTATAATATGATTGACCATATTCCTTATGGTGAACTTTCCATCCCTGTTTCACACTTATTTTATAACTAGAATTTGTACTTCTTAACATTTTTCACCTATTTTGTCCATGTTCCCATCCCCTTTCCCTCTGCCAAACACCAGTTCTGTATTTATGAATTGACTTCTGGTTTTTTTGTTCATTCGTTTATTAGATTCCACATAGAAATGAAACCATATGTATTTGTCATTTTCTGTCTCACTACACTTAATATAATATCCTCTGCATTATCCATGTTATCACAAATGCCAATTTTTCTCTTTTTTTAAACAGCTGAGTAATTTTCCATTGTGCACATGCTTGCATGTGCACACATGTATGTGCCACATTTACTTTGCTTTTTTTTTTGAGTATAGTTAACATACAGTGTTAGTTACTGGTATACAATATGGTGATTCAACTTCTCTATATGTTATGCTGTGCTCACAAGTGTACCTATCATCTTTATGCTATTACAATATTATTGACCATATTCCCTATGCTGTGCCTTTTTATCTGTGACCTACTCCCTAACTTGAATCCTCTGTTTTCCATTCTCCTTTACCTGTTTTGCCCATCTCCCCTGCCGCCTTCCCCTCTGGCAACCATCAGTTTGTTCTCTGTTTTTATAGGCCTGATTCTGCATTTTCTTTGTTTGTTCATTCATTTTTTAGGTTCTAAAACCAAGGGAAATCATGTGACATTTGTCTTTATCGGATTTATTTCTCTTAGCATAATACCTTCTAGGTCCATCCATGTTGTCTTGAATGATATGATCTCATTCTTTTTTTGTGCCTGTGTAATATTTTATAATATATATATCACATCTTATCCATTTGTCTATTGATAGGTATCTTCGATATCTTGGCTGTTGTAAATAATGCTGCAAGAAACATAAGGGTGCATATATGTTTTTGAATTACTGTTTTTGTTTACTTTGAGAAAATACCCAGTAATGAAATTACTGGTTCATGTGTTATTACTATTTCTAATTTTTTGAAGGACCTCCATATGGTTTTCCATGATGGTAGCACCCATTTACATTCCCACCAACAGCGCACGAAGTTCCTTTTTCTCCATGTCCTCACCAACACTTTCTATTTCTGGTCTTTTTTATTTTAGTCATTCTGACTGGTACAAGGTGATATCTTACTATAGTTTTGGTTTGCATGTCCCTAATGATTGGTGATGTTGTGCATCTTTTCATGTGACTGTTGGCCATCTGTTTATCTTCTTTAGGAATTGTCTATTCAGGTCTTCTGCTCATTGTAAAATTGGATTGTTTGCTTTTGCTTTTGTGTTGTTGAATTGTATGAGTTCTTTGTACATTTTGTATATTAAGCCCTTATCAGATGTATTTGCAAATATCTTCTCCCCCTCAATAGGTTGCCTTTTTATTTTATTCACTGTGCAGAAGCTTTTTATTTTGATGTAGTTCCATTAGTTTTATTTTGCCTTTGTTTCCCTTGCCTTAGGAGACCCATCTAGAAAAATGCTGCAGTGGCTGGTGTTGGAGAAATTACAGTCTGTTCTCTTCTAGGGTTTTTATGGATTCAGGTCTCATATTTAGATCTTTAATCCATTTTGAGTTTATTTTTCTGGGTGGTATGATAAAGTGGTTTTTCATTCTTTTGCATGTAGCTGTACTGTTTTTCCAACACCATTTGTTGAAGAGGCCATCTTTTCCCTGTTGTATATTCTTTCCTCCTTTGTTGTAGATTAAATGACCATAGAAACATGGGTTTATTCCTGGGTTCTCTGTTCTGTTCTAATGACCTATGTGTCTATTTTTGTACCAGTACTAGACTATTTTGATTATATAGCTTTTTAGGATATCTTGAAGTCTGGAATACTTCTTGATTGTTCTTTATAAGATTGCTTTGGCTATTTGAGGTTTTTTGTGATTCCATAAAATTTTAGGATTTATTTGCTCTGGTTCTGTGAAAACTGCTTTGGTATTTTGATAGAGATTACATTGAATCTTTAGACTGTTTTGGGAAGTATAGGCATCTTTTTAAAAAAAGATTTTATTTATTTATTTGAGAGGGAGAAAGATCACAAAGAGGCAGAGAGGCAGGCAGAGAAAGAGGGGGGAAGCATGCTCCCCAGTGAGCAGAGAGCCCGAGGAGGGACTCGATCCCAGAATCCTGAGATCATGATCTGAGCCCAAGACAGAGGCTTAACCCTCTGAGCCACCCAGGTGTTAATTCTTCCAAACCATGAGCGTGGACCATCTTTCCATTTGTTTGTGTTATCTACCATTTCATGTTAAGGTCTTTCACCTCTTTGCTTAAATTTATTCCGATTTTTGGTGCAATTGTAAACTGAATTTTTTCCCTAATTTTTCTTTCTGTTACTTCATTGTTAGTGTATAGAAACACTCTTGATATCTGGGTATTGATTTTGTATCCTGCAACTTTACTGAGTTCATTTATTATATATAACAGTTTTCTGGTGGTCTTTGGGGTTTCTATGTGTAATATGTCATCTGCAAATAGTGACAGTTTGGAAGATGGTGGAAGGGCAGGTGACCCCATCTCAGGGAGTCCCCTGAAGTGAGCTCAATTCTTGCAAAAAACACTACAGGAACACTGTGAGCACCCATGAAGTCAGCCTGAAATGTAATATTTCACACTTCTGGATCACCATGGGGGACAAAAAGCATAGGCAAAGAGGTAGAGTGAAGTGAGAGTGATTGGAGGGATATCCAAAGACAAGGAGCGTGGGGGAAGAAGCCCGCAGAGGCGACCCATTGGAAAGCAATACCCCAGCACGAAAGTGCTCTGTGTTTGGGGAACAACAGTAGATTATGGCCTGATTCAAAGCAAACAGAAACGGAGTGCCTGAGGGGCAGCCAGGGGAAATGGGGATATAGACCGCAGAGAGAAAGTGCACCTGGTTCGGCGCGAGGGATCATGGCAAAGCCAGTGGAGCGGAGTCTATTTTTCTGCCACTTTTTTTCTTTCCTCTGCTGCTTTTCTTTGCTGCTTCTCTCCACCCCCGTGGGCCAGGCATGGACCCCCCAGGGAAGGCGATTTTGCAGACTTGCGTGGGAGGTGCGGGGCCGCGGGACCTCAGCCCCTCCTGTGTGGGGGTTACCACAGACTCCCTGGGCACAGACAAGGTCGCCTGACCCAAAATCAGTTGCGGTTTTCATGGCACGGGAGCAAAACGACAAACGGGGGCTTTGGACAGAATCAAACCAGCGTCTGTACCGGCCCGGCTGTGACAGGCGGCCAAGAGAGAGGATAATACAGGAAGAGGCTGTGGGCGCCCCCCCCCCATTGTCCAGAGGGTTGCTAATTAGGGGCTCTCTCTGGGAAGGAGGTCTGGGCACAGACAGCTTGCTCCGACCTGACTTCCTCAACAGCTGTAAATAGCCGTAAAGGAACGAACCCTTTAGAGAACTGAACCCTGGCAACCTGGTTACAATAAACTCCAGTCCCTAGGAAGGGGGCGGAGAGACGCAGCCCAGGTAGAAGGGACTGAAAAACAGTGCGGCAGGTCCCGCCCTCAGAAGGCAAGTCAGAAGCACAAGAGGACAGCACCCAAACTGTAAAACCCCAACATAAGGGGGAAAGGCAATATATTAAACTCCTGGTACTGCCCCCAAAGCTGTATGCTTTATTGATACAGTTTTTCACCTTATTTGCTTTTTTAACTATTTTCTATTTTTACTTTTAAAGTTTCTATTTTAAACTTAAAAATTCATTCTCATGGTTTTTGTTCTTTTAATTTTTAACCCACTTTTTATCACAACGTGATACTTAATACAACACTCCATAACAATTTTTTACCTTGAAATTTTTTAAAAAACATACCTGTGTTTTCTGATGTTCTTGTTGCCTTTCATTTGCTTGTTTGTTTTATCTGTTTTTTCCCTTTCTTCTCTCTTCTTTCCTTCACTTTTTCTTTTAAATATACATATAGTTATAAGCTTCAAGGTAATCCTACATCCCTACTCAATACTACCCCTATATACAACCAGTTCTAATCTCCCTATATCTTTAGAAAGTGGGCTTCTCCAACAATAATAACAAGACAAACCCAGGAGGATCTTAAATACTTTCCTTGCCCACAAGGAGTGTCTGCCTTCACCTTCCCACCCTAGTCTGTCAGTGTTTCTGTGTAATTGTTTTTGCCTTTGTATTATATAAATACTGGTCTTGGGGGTCATCCAGATTGGGCTTAGCTTTTTGATTTCTTCATTTACTCTTGATGACCTTTTTCTTTACCCTGTAGTAGTTTTGTACCATAAAAATCCTACCACTGGGCCCCACTCTGGCAGGAGTTTCTTTTCTTGTTTCCGTTCTCCCCTTATCTTTTTTCTTTCTTCTTCCTTTTCCGTGGTGAATTCTGATTGCTCCAAAACCTTCCAGCGACCAATTCACCTGGATAGTGGCTGATATATTTAGCTCTACACCCCCTCAACCACTCCTCGCCACAATGACTCGGAGGAGGAACAACCAACAGAAGAAGAACCCTGAGACTGCAACCTCGGTCACAGAATTACTGGAAATGAACATAAACAATATGACAGAAATGGAGTTCAGGGCAGCAATCATCCAAGCAATGGCTAATTTGGAAAAGAACATTAGTCTCAAAATGGAAGCCCTAATAACAGAAGTGAAAGCTGAGGTTAGAAAGGCTATTAATGAGATGCAATCTAATTTAAATATGCTAACAGCTAGAGTAAGTGAAGCTGAAGATCATATCAATGGTTTAGAAAACAGATGGATTAAGAAAGAGGAACAAGAGAAGTCTTGGAGCAAACAGCTAAAATCCCGTTAAAACAGAATAGGGGAAATAAATGATGCCATGAAATGCTCCAATATCAGAATTATTGGAATCCCTGAAGGAATTGAGAGAGAGAGAAGCCTAGAAGATATAGTTGAACAAATCATGGATGAAAATTTCTCTAATCTGGGGAATGAAACAAGTGTTCATGTCCTAGAGGCAGAGAGGATACCCCCCAAGATCAGTGAGGCCAGAAAAACCTCCAGGCACATAATTCTGAAATTCATGAATCATAAAAGCAAAGAATATGTCTTAAGGGCAGCTAGGGGAAAGTGATCTCTTACATATAGAGGGAGGACCATCAGAATAACATCAGACCTTTCCACAGAAACCTGGCAAGCCAGAAAGGGCTGGCAAGACATATTCAGGAAGTTACATGACAAAAATATGCAACCAAGGATAATGTATCCAGCAAGGTTGACTTTCAGAATGGAAGGAGAAATAAAGAGCTTCCAGGACCGCCAAAGTCTAAAAGATTATGCAACCACCAAGCCAGCACTACAAGAAATACTAAGGGGGGTTCTATAAGAGACAAATGAACACAAGAGTGACACAAAACAGAAATTTACAGAGGTAATCTATAGAAACATGAACTTTACAGGCAACATGATGTCAAAATTGATTATCTATGAATAATCACTCTCAATGTGAATGACCTAAATGCTCCCATGAAATGGCACAGGGTTGCAGACTGGATAATACCACAGGACCCATCCATATGCTGTTTACAAGAGACACATTTTGAAGCTAAAGACACTTCCAGATTGAAAGTGAGGTGATGGAGGACCATCTTTCATGCCAGTAGACTGCAAAAGAAAGCCAAGATACCGATTCTCATATCAGACAAATTAGATTTTAATCTGAAGACTGTAGTCAGAGACACGGAAGGACACTACATCATTCTCAAAGGGTCCATACACCAAGAAGATCTAACAATTGTAAATATTTATGCCCCCAACATGGGAGCAGGAAACTACATAAGCTAACTGTTAAGCAAAATAAAGAGTCATATTGATACAAATACATTAATTGTAAGAGATCTTAACACACCACTCTCAACAATGGACAGATCATCTAAACAGAAAATCAACAAAGAATCAAGAGCCTTGAATGACACATTAGACCAGATGGATCTCATAGATATATTCAAAACATTCCACCCTAAAACAGCAGAATACTCATTCTTCCCAAGTGCACATGGAACTTTCTCCAGAATAGACCACATACTAGGTCACAAATCAGGGCTCAACTGATACCAGAATATTGAGATTATTCCCTGCATATTCTCTGACCACAATGCCTTGAAACTGGAACTCAATGACAACAAAAAGTTCAGAAGAAAATCAAACACTTGGAAGCTAAAGACTATCCTGCTCAAGAATCTGTGGATCAACCAGGAAATCAAAGAAGAACTGAAACACTTCATGGAAACCAATGAGAATGAAGATACATTGATCCAAAACCTATGGGATACAGCAAAGGCAGTCCTAAGGGGGAAATACATATCCATCCAAGCCCCACTCAAAAAAATTGGAAAAATACCGAATCCACCAACTCCCATTACACCTTAAAGAACTGGAAAATCAACAAAAAATTAAACCAACCCCCCACACAAGGAAATAATAAGGATTAGAGCAGAGATGAATGAATCGGAAACTAGAGATACAGTAGAACACATCAATGAAACTAGAAGCTGGTTCTTTGAATCAATAAGATCGATAAACCATTGGCTAAACCAATCCAAAAGAAAAGGGAGAAGACCCAAATTAATAAAATTGTGAATGAAAGGGGAGAGATTATGACTAACACCAAGGAAATAGAAACAATCATCAGAAATTATTATCAACAATTATATGCCAATAAGTTTAACAACCTAGAAGAGATGGATACATTCCTAGAAACCTATAAACTCCCAAGACTGAAACAGGAAGACATTGACAATTTGAACAGACCTATATCTAGTAACAAGATTGAAGCAGTGATCAAAAACCTCCCCAAAAACAAGAGTCCAGGACCAGAGAGATTCCCTGGGGAATTCTACCAAACATTCAAAGAAGAAATAACACCTATTCTCCTGAATCTTTTTCAAAAAATAGAAACAGAAGGAAAATTTCCAGACTCTTTCTATAAAGCCAGCATTACTCTAATCCCCAAACCAGACAAAGACCCCATCAGAAAGGAGAACTTCAGACCACTATCTCTGATGAATATGGATGCCAAGATTCTCAACAAGATCCTTGCTAACCAGATCCAACAATACATTAAAAAGATTATCCACCATGACCATGTGGGATTTATCCCAGGGATGCAAGTGTGGTTCAACACTCACAAATCAATCAACATGATAGAACAAATCAATAAGAGAAGCGAGAATAACCACATGGTACTCTCAACTGATGCAGAAAAGGCATTTGACAAAATACAACATCCATTCCTGATCAAAACTCTTCAAAGTATAGGGATAGAGGAAACATTCCTCAACCTCATAAAGTCTATCTATGAAAAACCCACATCGAATGTCATTCTCAATGGGGAAAAAATGACAGCCTTCCCTCTGAGATCAGGAACAAGACAAGGATGCCCACTCTCACCACTACTGTTCAACATAGTGTTAGAAGTCCTAGCAACAGCAATCAGACAACAGAAAGAAATTGAAGGTATTCAGCTTGGGAAAGAAGAAGTCAAACTCTCTCTCTTTGCAGATGACATGATACTCTATGTGGAAAACCCAAAAGACTCTACCCCCAAACTACTAGAACTCATACAACAATTTGGTAATGTGGCAGGATACAAAGTCAGTTGCATTCTTATACCCTAACAATGAAAATATAGAAAGGGAAGTCAGAGAATCGCTTCCATTTACTATAGCATCAAAAACCATAAGATACTTAGGAATAAACCTAACCAAAGAAGTCAAGGATCTGTACTCGAGGAACTACAGAACACTCATGAAAGAAATTGAAGAAGACACAAAAAGATGGAAGAGCAAACATTGTTAAAATGTCTATACTTCCCAGAGCAATTATACTTTCAGTGCCATTCTGATAAAAATTCCACCAACATTCTTCAAAGCATTGGAACAAACAATCCTAAAATTTATATGGAACCAAAAAAGACCTCGAATCACTAAGGAATTGCTGAAAAAGAAAAACAAAGCTGGGGGCATCTCGTTACCTGACTTCAGGCTTTATTACAAAGCTGTGATTACCAAGACAGCATGGTACTGGCACAAAAACAGAGAAATAGACCAATGGAACAAAGTAGAGAGTCCAAATATGGACCCACAAATCTATGGTCAAATCATCTTTGACAAAGCAGGAAAAAATATCCAGTGGAAAAAAGACAGTCTCTTCAATAAATGGTGCTGGGAAAATTGGACAGCTACATATAGAAGAATGAAACTAGACCATTCTCTTACACCCACACAAAGGCAAACTTGAAATGGATAAAAGAGCTCAATATGAGGCAGGAATCCATCAAAATCCTGGAAAAGTACATAGGCAGTAACCTCTTTGACATCGGCCACAGCAACTTCTTTCAAGACACGTCTCCAAAGGCAAAGGAGACAAAAGCGAAAATGAACTTTTGGGACTTCATCAAAATAAAAAGCTTCTGTACAGCAAAGGAAACAGTCAACAAAGCAAAGAGGCAACCCACCGAATGGGAGAGGATATTTGCAAATGATACTACAGACAAAGGGCTGATATCCAAGATCTATAAAGAACTACTCAAACTCAACATCCAAAAAGAAGATGAACACATCAAAAAATGGGCAAGAGACATGAAGAGGCACTTCTCCGTAGAAGATATACAAATGGCTAACAGACATATGAAAAAATGTTCATTGTCACTAGCTATCAGGGAAATTCAAATCAAAACCACACTGAGATACCACCTTATACCAGTCAGAATGGCCAAAATTAACAAGTCAGGAAATAACAAGTGTTGGAGAGGCTGCAGAGAAAGGGGAACTCTCTTACACTGTTGGTGGGAATGCAAGGTGGTGCAGCTCCTTTGGAAAACAGCGTGAAGATTCCTTAAAAAATTAAAGATAGAACTACCCTATGACCCTGCAATTGCACTACTGCGTATTTACCCCAAAGATACAGATGTAGTGGAAAGAAGGGCCATATGCACCCCAATGGTCAAGCAGCAATGGCCACAATTGCCAAACTGTGGAAAGAGCCAAGGTGCCCATCAACAGATGAATGGATAAAGAAGATGGGGTCCATATATACAATGGAATACTATGCCTCCATCAGAAAGGATGAATATCCAACTTTTGTAGCAACATGGACTGGACTGGAAGAGATTATGCTGAGTGAAATAAGCCAAGTAGAGAAAGTCAAGTATCATATGGTTTCACTTAGTTGTCGTGCATAAGGGGCATAATATAGAGGATTGTAGTAGAAGGAAAGTAAATGAGAAGTAGAGTAATTCAGGGAGAGAAACAAAACATGAGAGACTTTGGACACAGAAACAAACTGAGGGTCTTGGAGGGAGGGGTGCAGGGATGGGAGAGCCTGGTGTTGGGTACTGAGGGCACCTATTGCATGGAGCACTGGGTGTGTGGCATGGGCAATGAATCTTGGAACACTGAAAAAATAAATTTAAAGTAAAAGTAAATAGTGATGGCTTAATTTCTTTATTAGTATGAATTCTTTTATTTCTTGTCTGACTGTTGTGTCTAGGACTTCCAGTTCTATGTTGAATAAATGGTGAGAGTAGATATCTGTTTTATTCCTGATCTTACAGGAAAAGCTCTCCGTTTTACACCATTAAGCATGATGTTGGCTGTTGTTGTTGTTGTTGTTTTTTAATCTATAGCCTTTTTTATGTCAAGGTATATTTCTTCTGAAACCACTTTAAGAGTTTTTTTCAAGAACTGATCTTGAATTTTGTCAAATGCTTTTTCTGCATCTATTGAGATGATCATATGATTTTGATACTTCATTTTGTTTATGTGTATCACATTGATTTGGGAATACTGAATTTTCTTTGCATCTCCAGAATAAAATTCCACTTAAATGTGGTTAATGCTCCTTTTAATCTATTGCTGAGTGTGATTTGCTAATATTTTGTTGAGTATTTTTGCATCTACGTTCATCATAGATATTAGCCTGTAGTTTTTTTTTTTTTTTTCCATGGTGTCTTTGTCTATTTTTGGTCCCCAGGTAATGCTGGCCTCATAGGATGTATTTGGAAGCTTTCCTTTATCTGTGTCCCTCCTCACCAGAGAACAGTTTGAGGAGAATAGATATTAACTCTTCTTTGAATATTTGGTAGAACTCAGCTGTAAATCCATCTAGTTCTAGACTTTTATTTTTTATTAGTTTTTTTTTATTACAGTTTCAATTTTGTTTAGTGTTCAGATTTTCTATTTCTTTCTGACTCAGTTTTGGAAGATTATAGGTTTCTGGGAATCTCCTTCTTTTAGTTTGTCCAATTAGTATTCTCATTTTTTATATTTCTATGGCATCAGTTGTTACTTCTCTTTTGTTTCTGATTTTATTTATTTTGGGTCTTCTCTTTTTTTCCTGATGAGTCTGGCTAAGGGTTTATCAATTTTGTTTATCTTTTCAAAGAACCAGTTTTTGGGTTCACAAACTCTCTCTCTTTTTAGTGTCTGTCATTTATTTCTGCTCAAATCTTTATTATTTCCTTTAGTCACCTTGGACTTTCTTCACTAGTTCCTTTAGGTATAAGGTCAGATTTTTTTTTTTTTTTTAGCTTTTCCTTGTTTTGTGGTAGACATGTATCAGTATATATTTCCTTCTTTAAAACTCCATTGACTGCATCCCAAAGATTTTGGACTGTTTAGCCTCTACATGTTTGTGATTTTTTTCTTGTAATCAATTTCTAGTTTCATACTGTTGTTATCAGAAAAGATGTATAGTATAATTCCAATCTCCATAAATTTATTGAGACTTCTTTTGCAGCTTAACATGTGATCTATTCTGGAGTGTTTCATATGTAATTGGAAAGAATGTGTATTGTGTTGTTTTTGATGGAATATTCTATATATGTTTGTGATGTCCATCTAGTCTAATGTGTAATCTAGAAACATTATTTCCTTATTGTTTTTTCTGCCTGGATAATCTATTCAATGATGTAAGTGGGGTGTTAAAGTCCCTACTGTTATTGTATTAACATAAATTTTTCTCTTTATGTCTGTTAATATTTGCTTTATGTATTAGGTGATCCAGTGTTGGGCGTGTAGATATTTATAATTGTTATATCCTTTTGTTGATTAATCCCTTTATCATTATACAATGTCCTTTTCTTTCTCTTATTGGTCTTTGTTTTAAAGTCTGTTTTGTCTGTTAACTATTGCTACCTGGCTTTTTTTTTCCCTTCTTCCATTTGCATGGCAAATCTTTTTCCAGCCCTTCACTTTAAGTCTGTGTGTGTCTTTAAATCTGAAGTGGTCTCTTGTAGGCAGCATATAAATGGATCTTTTTTCAATCCGTTCTTCCTGCCCTTCCCCCATATCTTTTGATTGGAGCACTAAGACCATTTACATTTAAAGTAAGTATTGATAGGTATGTACTTTTTGCCATTTTCACTGTTTTCTACTTGTTCTTGTGGTTTTTCAGTTTCTTGCTCTCTTTGTGACTGAATTTCTATAGTGTTATGTTTGGCTTCTTTTATTTTTTGTGTATTAAAAGTTTGGGTTTGTGGTTGCAGTGAAATTCATATATAACATCCTAGGTTTATGACAGTCTATATTAAGTTGATGTATATCACATCTTCCTTATCCATTCATCTATCAATGGATACTTAAGTTGTTTCCCTATCTTGGCTATTATAAATAATGCTGCAATAAAGATAAGAGTGCTTATCTTTTCAAATTAGTGTTTTTGTTTTCTTTAGGTAAACACTCAGTAGTGGAATTACTGATCATCTGGTAATTCTATTTTTAACTTTTTGAGGGACCTCCATACTGTTTTCCATAATGGCTGCACAAATTTACATTCCTACTGAAGTGTACAAGGGTTCTTTTTTCTCTATGTCTTTGCCAACATGTGTTATTTCTTGTCTTTTTGATAATAGTTATTCTGACTGGTGTGAGGTGGCATCTCATTGTGGTTTTAATTTGCATTTCCCTGATGATTAGTAATATTGAGCATCTTTTTATGTGACTGTTGGCCATCTGTATGTCATCTTTGGAAAAATGCCTATTCAGATCTTCTGCATATTTTTTAATCAGATTATTTGGGGTTTTTTGGTGTTGAGTTGTAGGAGTTCTTTATTTTGGATATTAACCCCTTATTAGATATGCAAATGTACAAATATCTTCTCCTGCTCCATTGCTTACCATTTTGTTTTGTTGATTGTTTCTTTTGCTGTGCAAAGCTTCTTAATTGATGCAGTCCCAATAGTTTGTTTTTGCTCCCATTTCCTTTGCCTTAGGAGATAGATCCAGAAAAATATTGCTAAAGCTGATGTTTCTTTTTTTTTTTTAATTAATTTATTCATTTTTATTGTTACTAAATTTTTTTCCCCAGTGTTTCAAGATTCATTCCCCATTCTCCACACCCAGTGCTCCATGCTTTAGGTGTCCCCAGTACCCACCACCAGGCTCTCCCATCCCTCCACCCCCCTCCCTCCAAGTCCCTCAGTTTGTTTCTGTGTCCAAAGTCTCTGTTGTTTCGTTTCCCTCCCTAGATTACCCTAGTTCCCATTTACTTTCCTTCTCCCACTGTCCTCCA
>PITA01023810.1:6012-27535 GCA_004023965.1 Spilogale gracilis
AGAAAGAAAGAAAGAAAGAAAGAAAGAAAGAAAGAAAGAAAGAAAGAAAAAAAGAAAGAAAAAATTGTTTCACAATAATGAAAAACATATGTATCTCTTTCAGTGAAAGATAAGCCAGCGAACTCAAATACAAGTATAAGCTTGTGTGTGTATATGATCAAGGAGAGATGTGTGTGCAGAGACCTAGGTCAGCATTAATATTGGGCCCCTGTGGGAGATGGGGTTGGGTAGATGATTCCTTTTTTCTTTTACACCTTATATTGTATTATTTCTATAAAATATGGAATATAGAGTTTTAGGATTAGCACTTTTGTTACTAATAAGATACTAGAGAGAAGATTGAGGGTGTTTTGGGAGCTCAGAGCAGAAACATTGAGCTCTTACAACCTGGAGAAGCACTGTCCGCCCAGTGGGCTGAACAGAAGCCAAAGGGACCCCTAATGGGCATAGGGAGCAAGTGTGATCATTGTGTTTAAGTCACGCACGAGGGCACATCTGAGCCAGTATCGCATTATTCTTTTATGCAAGTGCCGCTTCTCGGGTTCATCGTAGCTGGTGTGACGGAGGCACAGAATTTAAAGCACATTGTATGTCAGACAGAAAAGGGGTGAGCTTTCAACCGTCAGGCATGCCCCTTTCTGATCCTCAACTTGTTTTGTCTGCCTGGTGGGTACCTTCCCCGGGGCCACCACACGGGATCGTCAGTGGGTCGCATGAGTTGGGCTGCATGGCTATGCTCGTGCAGAACCCTGGCCAAGGCGCGCTCTGCGAGTGTGTGCCCTCATCCGAACGTGCCCACGACATCTTACAGGCTGTCCTAAACAACAAAGGAGGGACAGATGTGAGAAGGCCCCGGAAGGCGTGAGGCATGATATAAAAAAAGTGACACAAGAGAAAAGACAGTGAGAGCCAGTGTTAGAACCCCAGGACCTTGGCGCCCACTTCCAATCTTGGAGGTGCCCCTTTGCCCACTGTCGCTGCAAGAAGTTTAACCAAGTTCAAAGCACGGGTCGCTTGTCTCATGGCTGGGAGGGTGAGAGACTGGCTGAGGTGAGTGCTGCAAAGGAACGTCTGGCACAGAGTTCTCATTTCCAGAACTTTCCAGCACTGGCAGGTGTGAGATTGTGCAGTCCGCAAGAACCTTGCCAGGGAGATTCAGTGCTAACTGCTGAACACGGAGGGGAAGGTCCCTCGGTCAGCCGTGTGTGCTGTTAAAGGAAGGTCGCAGAAGAGGGCACAATGAATCGCTCCAGAAACATTTCGCAGGTGTTGAGACATGGCCAATTACAGAGTTAGACTGTTCTGGCCAGCTCTCAAGTGCAGAGGGGAAAAGGCGATGAGACAAAGCTCGTCTCCTGGCGTTCTTTTTATAATGCTCTGTGTGTGCAAGTGTCTCATAGTGCAAGGTAAAAATATTTAAAAAGAAAAGGAAAAAAGAAAAAGTGCTGGTTTATATTCATGAAACTGAAGCCTCGGGATATTATCTGTGCCCCCTGCACGCACCGCATGGTCAGCGTTCCAGCCCTCTCCCAAACTCAGCTTTAATTTGCCATGTGAGGTTTGTCAGCGTTGCTGTTGCGTGCTTCATCCTTGGGGTCGAAATCTGCGTGCAAACATTTCCCAGTCCTGGTCTTCTTAGAGAAGAAAGGGAGCCTCTCGGATGGGCACCCCCACATCCCCACAGCTGCCCCAGCTGTGGAAGGCCAATGAGGCAAGGGCATCCTGGGGGCTGCAGGTAGATCAGGGTCAAAGGACAGAGGTCAAAAGGTGAGACTGTGACCAGACATACATACTGGGGTTCTGAGTTCCGAGGCCCAAGTCTGTTCATGGTCGGCCTCTCTCTAAAGCCTCTTTAATCTGCCCCTTCCTGGCTTGATGACCTAATTATCTCAAGTCAGGTCAGGGTGGAAATCCTGTGAAATCACCGACCTCAGACAGAGCCCCTCCTGTTCTTACATCCTGTGGTCAGCAGAGGTAGGTGGAGAGAGTCATTAATTAACCTTTTAGAGCTGGCTGTTCCTGTCGGCCACAAGCACACAAAGGCTTTGCTCTAAGAACGGTGACCACTAATCACGGCGCAGTAGTTTCCTGGGCTTATGGCAACGGACTTTCAGAAAAAGTGAGGCTTTTTGGAAAAAAAAAAAAAAAGGAAAAAACCAGTCCTCACATTGCTGTCTGTAGGGACGCAGCTCCTCAGGCGCATCTAGGCCTCTGCTGGGGGCGGGGGGGCAAGCGGCTTGGTTTCTCGGGGCCTCCTCTTCCGCACACACGTAATGAGACTGAGCTGAAGGATCGCCGTGGCACATCGACCAGACTGAGCAATCTCTGGGACATCCTTATTCTAAAAAAAAACCTGTCTGTTATTTATTTACAACTCGGCTGTAGCCAGGTGTTCCGGCTTGCATCTGGTGACCCTGCAACACTTCAGATATCGTGGGGCAGGGAGCGGCTAACCTGGGTTCCACGGCGCCATGGGCAGCACAGGGAAACCCACAGAAGGTTCCCTGGGCACACGCTCCCGCCCTCCCATGTGTCCCTGGCTCACCCTGGCTCCTGGGCAGGAAAAGGCCCCTCTGTGCCACTCAGTTTGTCTCTGACCAGCGACACTGCAAACTATGGTTCTCTCCAGTCCTTTTTAGGCAGAAATCTCAAATTCAGACTTGATTTGGCTTCATTTCCTATCTGTATTGTTATTTAAAACAAAAGAAAACTGCCTTTCATGAGAAGACCATTTCTTCCCCCCTTTCTCTATGCAATTAAATTCTCACATGTGACCCAGGAGGTGGGTTACTTCCTCAACAGGACATTGGACTAAAATTTACTCCCGGAGGATGAAATGACCGGCACCCCACTGAAAATAAAGTACGGTCTGAATCAAGAAGCAGGATTTGCAGTGCACCTGGGTGGCTCAGTGGTTAAGCCTCTGCCTTCCGCCCAGGTCATGATCCCGGAGTCCTGGGATCGAGTCCCGCATCGGGCTCCCTGCTCGGCGAGAAGCCTATTTCTCCCTCTCTCACTCCCCCTGCTTGTGTTCCCTCTTTAGCTGCGTGTCTCTCTGTCAAATAAATAAAATATTTAAAAAAGAGAGAGAGTGAGAGAGAAGCAGGATTTGCCTTAGAAAATGGGTAGGAGGGAATGACATCTATATGGGATTCGGTGGCTTATAAATTTTCTTTCTGACATCCTGTAATCTTAAGATAACCCCATGAAAGAGTTAATGGATTAGTGCCGTTTTACAGGTAAGGAAGTTGGCCCGGAAACGTTAAGTTTCTTGCCTCAATCACCCAGCTAGGACATGGTGATGGAACCAAATGACCCAGCTAGTCACCGGGAGAGCTGGCCCTTGCCCGGGTCCCCGTGCCTCTCCACTCTGCTGCCCTGCAGTGTGAGACCTCTTTGCAAACGGACTCACACATTTAGAGGGTCCCTGTGGATGTTAGAGAGTTCTGGTGCCTTCTGATGCTTCTGACGGCATGGTGGTATGCCCGTCTCGACTCAGGCCCCATTTTGCTTCCCCAGTTGCTAGCGTCTGCCTCCAGCACAGCCCAGAGGCTGTGAGATCTGGCTGCTGAGGACCAGCCAGTCTGATGAGCAGTAGTTGAGCACCGGGGACCGTGGCACGGGTGTTGCGGTTAGACCCTAGACATCCAGGCAAACCCTCGCGCTCTTCCTCCCCTTCCAGCGATTAGGCTGCTGGGGAAACACTGAAAAGCTCCAATTCAGGGTGGGTAATGAGGAGCCCATGGCTGAAGAAGAGCGATGCACACGCTTTTCTGTCTCTCCTGTCGCGGATAGGGGAACGTGCCCTGTGTGTGTTTGATCGGAGACCCGCGGCTGAACTTCGCTGCTGTGGTCCGTGTCTGATCCGGTAGACCCGGCTGCGTGCCAGGGGCAGCCCGTGCCTGCAAAACTAGAAAACTGATGAGGACTCCTGTGACATCCTGCTCTGCAAAACATCAGGCAGTTTTAGGGTTTGGAATACTAAATAGCATTGTTTGCTTTTCTATGAATAGCCCCCAATGCTTTCCTGTTGCATTCAAAAGGATATGCTCCTGGTTTATCATATTTAGCTTCATTTCTAAAATTTATTTGGCTCCCTAAAATAAATAAATTTATTCATTCATTCATTCATCCCCTGTATTCTGTGTATAGAGCATTTGAATCATTCACCTATCCATTCATTTATATTTTTTATATATTTATATTGCTTTTGATCACCTACAAGGAAGAAGAAATAAAACCACTGCAACCACATTGGATGAATGACTTTAAAAAAATGCCTCCTCGCCAAACTCAGGAGTCACTTTTTATTTTCTTCCTGTACATCCATCAGTATAGAATCTTTTTTTTTAATTGAAAACATTCTTTTTTTATTACATTATTTTATTTTTTCAGTGTTCCAAGATTCATTGTTTATACCCCACACCCAGTGCTCCATGCAGTTCTTAAACAGAGAGGAAACCCTCCTTGCCTAAACTGCCATCTGCAAACTCATCTACAGGTCTCATCTCTTCTAGCGGTGGATGCACAATACACACGAGCATAATCGAGATAATTAAGGGCAATGCCAGGTACTGTTATCTGACGGGCTGGGCAGTGAGGGGACTGCCAATATCCACTCCCTCAGAACAGCCTGAAGGCATGGAGATTAACGCCTACAAAGGGTGGTGGCTTGAATATAGATGAGGGGAGGGACACAGGCTGCTTCCTTTGATTAAAACATTACAAGAATAATTATTACAATAGCAAAATGGCTTCAGCCTTCTGTTCAGTTGACTCTGTGTCTCTGGAACTTTTTTCTGTTCCTCCATATGGCAAATGACTGTCATTGACAATCTTACGGTGTTTCAAGTCGAGAACATTTTGTATGGATTGAGTTAGTGGTCCCCAAGATGGGGTAATTTTCCTTGGTGCTGAGGAGAGGAGAATATTACTTTGGGAGACCCAGCCGGCATTTTATTAAACAATTGTACCAGCTGGAAATAAATTATTGCCTTTATTCGAAACTACCGTTTAGGAGTCTCGTATGCTTTCATTTCAGTGGGAAGTGAGCGTCGGGCTCAGCTAGGGTTCTCACGTTGGTGGATTTCTTAGCAAGACACCCTGAACCCAAATTGGGAACAACACTGAGGCGATTGGCTTCTGGTTTGTTTTTTTTTAAATATTTTATTTATTTATTTGACACAGAGAGAGAGAAATCACAGGCAGGCAGAGAGAGAGAAGGAAGCAGGCTCCCTGCTGAGCAGAGAGTCCGACCTGAGCCTCGATCCCAGGACCCTGAGATCATGACCTGAGCTGAAGGCAGAGGCTTAACCCTCTGAGCCACCCAGGTGCCCCTGGCTTCTGTTTTTACATCCAGGCTATCGTTGCTTTGAACCTAGAAACTGATTCCAGTGCCTCTGTTTTCTCTGAGGGTCGGGAATATTTATGATTGGAGGAATCTCATCTGGAATAAATCGAGGGACACATGCATATTGGGTAAAATCCAAATATGGTTAATGCACCCTTTCTTCAGCTGTGATTCAGTCCAAACAGTCATGCGTGGCCTCTTGCTGCGGGCCCTGGGTCCCATCTGTGGTATGCTAGAAGTGACAGGCCCCACAGTTTTGCAGAAGCAGGGAAATACTGGCCATAATCTCCAAAGGCCTTGTGATCTGGAGCCTGGTTGTGTTCATGGGGAAAAACCAACATACATGTTCTGTGGGAAGTGGCCCAGGCCACGTTATCAGCTAACATCTCCATTCTGTGTATTCAGTGGGAAAATAAAAGTATATCAGGACAGTGTGATTTACAAGGGTGGAGACAGCCTTCTAATTTCCAGGGCAGGGAAAAGAGTGCTCATTGGTGCATTTTTGGTGGAACTGATCTGTTTTGGCAGTAATTTCCAGTTTCCTTTTCTTTTTTCTGTGCATAGTCTTTTTTTTTTTTCTTGGTAATGGAAAAATACTGCACCAGACCCTAAAAACTTGAAAAGTGACTGGTGAGAATACTGCCTATTGCTTTCTGCCTAGAATTTTGCTTCCTAGAATTTGCTTGTCTTCTTCCTAGATACCTGCTTATTACAAAAATCAAGTGCCTTCCTGTTAGAAACTTCATTGAAATGGGCTTAATTCAAATCGTGGGGTGGTGGAGGGGAGAGCCTTTTGGTCATTGCATTTCTTCAAAATCTGCGCTGCCTTCTGACTTAATTGATTAAAACAAAAAAAGCCTTCCATGTAATTGTGCAAGTCAGGAACCCAGATAATTTTCTCCAAACAGCCACCTTCCTGGGCAACGCCCCCCCCAAACCGGCACCGGGCCCTATTCTCTTCCTTGTAGTTTCTCACAGGAGACAAAAAAATCAACTCTGGGCAAACAGCGAACCGAGACCAAATTAAAACACAGTCCTGGATTAAATGGGAGAGGGGATGAGAAGGTTCACACTATGGATTGCAGACCCAGAAGTCAGCCAGGTGGAATCCCATTTCAGTAGCTCAGAAAGGAGCTGTCAAAGATGTGTCCCCACTGTCTCGAGCAGAGTGAGAAGGCAGATCTGAGTTTGGTGGCATTACCTTCATTATGTCTCTAGAATACAAGTCAGAGTTCCTGGTGAAATTTTGCAACCACCTCCAGTTTCATTGTTTGGTCCCATGAGAAGGCTCTCGTCCTCTCCACCTGCAGTCCCGCCTCCCACCCAAGCAGCGCTCCACTCCGTGACCAGCTTCACTCCAGAAAAGTCTTGAGATAGGTGCATGAGATCACACGTTGTTTATGAAGACAAATCATTTGTATTCTGGATCTGTATGCTTCTTGCAGATACCCTGTGGTCTCCGGGACTTGTGAGTCCTTCTCGGGGGCCTCCAAGCATGAGGGTCCCCTATTCAGGAAAGGAAGGGGAGGAGAGTGTTGCTACAGTCTTGGCCACGTTCTATCAAGGACCTTGTTGTCCCAGGTTTGTCTCACCTCCCAGCAGGCTTCTCCCACACACTCTTTCAGATGCAGTGACTCTCTGCCTTCTTGCAGTTAGAGACCCTCGTCGACTGCTTGTTGAATCATGCTCCTTAAGGGCTTAAGGGGAGAAGTGTCCTCAACATCCCAGAATTACTCCCTGGTGATGTGATCAGAGATGAAGGGACAGAGGACATCGAGTGACAAGCATTAACTTCTTTGGCTTGTAACAGGCAGTGCAGCCAGTGAGCACCGGTGGGACTTGGGACCTAGACAATGACACAAAAGCCATACTCTCCCGTTCCGTGTCTTCTTGTCCCCGTCCTGTGATGCTCGCAAGCCATTCCTCCCTCGCACATCTTCTTTCACTAAGTACAGCGCCATTAGTAAACTGAGGCAGGATCCCGGTTAGGACCCTGCCATATTTGAAACTCCAACTCCTCAGAAACACGTCCAAATTTGCTGGGTTCTTGGATTTGGTGATAAAGGCTGAGTGAGCTGCAGCTATGGGCTCCAGTCCTGGTTTGACCAGAGGAAGCCAGCTTTGGGGCTTTAGGGGCCTTCGTGCCATGATTAAGAATGTGGATTTGGATTCTTACCCTGTTTTTTTCCTTTAGTATCACTCCTTCCAGGATTCTGGAGGGTGGGAGCGTATTTGCTGTGGGGTTCAGGCATTCCTGGGTTTCTAGTCAAAATACCTTTAAGACATCATCGAGACCTTTCTCGGGGGATACTCACATCTGGGATTGGCTTGAAGAAATGTTGTATTCACTGGAACTGGTGTCTGGCATCATAAAAAGGAGCACTTCTGTGGGAACCATGGACTGTAACCGAACCCCGGGCTGAGTCTTGGCTGGGGCCTGTGCCCTCCACTCATGAGATCGCAAGGGAAGAGGCCCAATCATCAACTTGGATTGTGACTAATCAGATTAGTGATTCCTGCCAGCAAGGAGAAGAAGCAGAGACATATAAGGTGTGAGGAAAGCAAAATGCATTTCTCTCCTTAATTTTTGGTTCCTTGGATTGCATTGAGCTTGGGCCCATGGTCCAGGGGTCCCCGTTCCATTCGGTTATCCCCCTGCTGTGCCAAAATGCGCGGTCTGTCTTCAGTGGGCTTCACAGGACCTCAACCGGTCTGACTTTCCAGTCTGACATTTCTTCTCCATAGCTTGCATTTATGATTAGTAAAGGATTTCCTAGACTCTGATCCAAGAAGCATGGGGTCCTGAAAGCTCCTTTGACAGGAAGATAAAAGGGGTCTGGCGTCTCATATGTTTAGAAAACTCAGCATGCTGGAATCCCCACTTGGAAATTCATAATAAACATTAAAAGCCTCCTTAACCTCAGTTAATGTGAAGTTTCCCAAACTTACGTGACTCCGGAACTCCTCTTTCACATAATTCCTATTAATAGGGAGAGACACATTCTGGAAGACACTGGCATGATGGAAGACGTGTCGGGACTTTGAAACAACAGGCCTGGGCCTGCAGCTGCATTCTGTGGTCTTCTAACTGTTGGCATCAGATAAATCATCAGTGGGCCTCAACCGCCTTGTATATAAAATGGGTGTGCACAACCTGGCCTCCTTGCCTGCTAGGGTCAGGAGAAGCAAAGATGTCCATGAACGCACTTCTAAACTTAGAGCAGGCTGCTTGCTCAGAAAGACTTATATGTTTGTACATCTGTCACAGGAGAATGGCCTGCAGACTAAATCTGTCACGTGGCCCTTTGTCAATAAAGTTTTATTGGGACACAGCTCTACTCGTTTGTTTATTTCCGTCTAAGGCTGCTCTTGCACTCCAATGGGGAACTTGGTAGTTGATTCAGAGACTATGAGGCTCACAAAGCCTGAAATGTTTATTATGTGTCCCTCTACTGAAAAAAAGATTGGTGACACCTTTTCTATAATAAAAAAATGATTTCTATTCAAGGACACCTTATGTCCATTGGAGGAGAAATGACAAATGTGTTTCTTGCACTCCAGTGGGAAACTGGGAAGTGACAATGGAGTGAGGCCCCAGCTTGGATTCTTGTCCTTGTCTCAGGGTATGCAGGTGGCTCTGCTCAGCCCCAGGTAGATCAAATGGGAAGGTCTCCAGACCTAGCAGGAAGGGGGCAAAACAACTACATACAGACTGTCTCCAGATAATCACTTGGGTGATGAACCTGTCTGGACCCTGGCAGCAGATCCTGGAAGATTGCCCGGTCCCCCCCGCCCACTCCCGAGTAAAAGGAAGGGCAAAGGGCTCACAGCTTGGCCCCAAAGCATCACTGTAAGCTGCAGCTGAGGGCAGAGTGTTTCCAAAATCCTAGAGGACAAGAGACAGATACTCACTTGCAAGAGCAGTTCCCAAAAGCTTAGCAGAACCCTGAAACCTCTCGGTGGCCCTTCTAAACATTTCACCGTGAGGGCCCACTGGTGTGGGAGCTAGCGTTTAAGACCCCTGGGTCCCCACCCATAGATGGTCTGGGACATTCAGTGAGGCCAGCATTCCACAAGTCCATCTCAATGACTTTCTGGAGCTTGGCGCCCTCCGCTCAGCTGCCTGGTGTTCACAGACCAAGCATACAAAAAGCAAAGCACAAAAGCAGGAGAGACTTTCCTGGAAGGAAGAATGTCCCCTACTTAGCAGGTGGGTCCATGTGATAGGAGCCTTCCCACCAGGAGCTAGATTGTGGTGGTATCGCGAAGGCCCCTGTTTCTGGTCTTCGCGGTCTCAAGCTGCTAACAGCATCTGGCATCCACAGCTCTTGGCCGAGGAATGCTCGCAGGGCTATTTGTGGAGCCTGGCTCTGAGCGCACACTTGAGGCACCTCGTGCATCCCCAGCCTTCCCACCAGCCGTGTAGGCTGTGGTTCTCTTTATGGCAAGGGGGGACGAAATGTTTGGAGCATTGCGGTGACATTTCAGTGCCCTGTTAATCTTCTGAGAATTGCTCTTGCAAGTGAATACTTACATCTAAGGATTTTAGAAACTCAGAGAAACAGAGTAAAAAATCACAACTCAGGGTCAGACTAGCTAATTATCATTCTGCCCATTTTACCTTGCAGAGCCATCAGCCTCCCTTAGCAATTAAAGACAAGTGGACGTCATCATCCCTCACCCCCACCTCTGCTTAGATTTCAAGGCACTCTGAAATCTTGGGAACATTTTGTTGTTCAAGACTCTCTGGTCTTACACTGCAGGCAGGTGGATGAATTACTGTCTCCCAATATTCCGCCTCTCCCTCATGCTGCTACCTTCCTGTTCCTCAAGCCCATCTTTGTGGAGCCCGTCCCGGCATCTCAGAGCCCTGTTCTCAGAGTCTAGGTCCTGCATTGCACTTCACATTGAATTAGATGCTATTGGTTAGAGCCAGTTTAAAGCATGTGCATCCATATATAAATCCTCTCTTCTCTCTAGCAAGAACATCAGCTTCTTGAAGGCAGAGATCCTCTATTTCATTTGGCACTGGCCTACTGATCTAGGATAGGAGTTATATATAGTAGTTTGTCAGTAAATGCTGTTGAAAATGAGAATTTTAGGGGTACCTGGGTGGTCCAGTCGGTTGAGCATTAGACTCTTGGTTTTGGCTCAGGTCATGATCTCGTGGTGGCGGGACAGAGCCCAGTGTTGGGCTTGACACTCAGTATGGAGTCTGTATCAGGTTCTTTCTCATCCCTTTCTCCCCCTCCCCACTCATGCTCTGTTTCCTCTCTCTCTCAAGGAAATAAAATCTTTATTAAGAGAAAGAAAGAAAGAAAGAAGGAAAGAAGGAAAGAAGGAAAGAAAGAAAGAAAGAAAGAAAGAAAGAAAGAAAGAAAGAAAGAAAGAAAGAAAAAGAAAAAATAGAATTGTCGGGGCACCTGAGTAGCTCAGTCAGTTGAATGTCCAACTCTTGGTTTCAGCTCAGGTCATGGTCTCAGGGTCATCTGGTCGAGCCCCATGTCAGGCTCCCTGCTCAGCATGGAGTCTGCTCATCCCTCTCCCTCTGCTCCTCCCCCTGCTGGGCCTCTCTTTCTCTTATAAATGAACAGACTCTTTAAAGAAAGAAAGAAAATGAGAATTTTAAAGATAGGTTTTGAGGGGGCCTTTCTGTCAACAACATTCAGGGGATAAAAGACATGTTTCCAAGAAAAATAACAGAAGCTCCAGCTGAAGAGGGCGAGCTGTGTTCATTCCAGGACCCAGGTATATCTGGAAGGTCATGGGTGGTCCCACCAAGACCCACTGAGTCTCTGAGAAGGAGCTCACCTTCAGGGAACAGAGTAAAGGGTAAAGGGTCATGGTATGTGGACAAGGCCTGTAGACCAGGGAAGGACAGAGGACTGCCAATGACAAAGTACCACAAAGTGCTTGCTGTAAAACAACAGAAATCGGTTCTCTCACAGCCAGAAGTCCAAAACCAAGATGTTGGCAGGTCTATGCTCCCTCCAAATCCTCTTGGGGAGGATCCTTCCTTGCTTCTTCTCGCTTCTTGGTAGCCCCAGGCATTCTCAGCTTGAGGCTGCTTTATTCCCATCTCTGCTCTTATCTTCATATGGTGCCATCCCACTGTATCTGTGTCTTCTCATATCCTTTCCTCTCTTATAAAGACACCAGTAATGTTGGGTTGAGGGCCCAGCCTGATGACCTCATCTTAACTCCGTTACATCCACAAAGACCCAACTTCCAATAAGGTCACATTCACAAGTATGGGTGTTAGGACTTCAGTACGTCTTTTTGAGGGACATAATTCAACCCGTAACAAGAGGCATCTTTAATAGAGAATTATGTGTTAGTCTTCAGTATCGATCCTTTCGTTAGGGGCTGAGCTAAATAAAGCCCTTAAGGAGTCAGTAAAAGTAGGTTGCTTTTAAGATTATTTACTTATTTGAGAGAGAAAGAGAGCTTGCATACGTGTGGGGTGGGGGATGAGGGAGGGGCAGAGGGAGAGAATCTCAAGCAGACTATTCGCTCAGTGTGGAACTGGTCATGGGGCTTGATCCCATGGCCCTGGGCCCATGATCCCAGTAGGAACCAAGAGCCAGACGCTCAACCAACTGAGCCACCCAAGTGCCCCGGTAAAAAAAAAAATTTTATTAAGCCATTAATATGCTTTTATTGTATATATATTTAGATATATTTATTATTTGTATGTGCTTCTAACACTGTCTTGGGGCTATGCATGAAGTACAAGGAGGTCACAGGGATTTTCTCCCCTGGAGCTTGGAAACCTGAACGGCAGCTGGCTCTGAGCTCAGGTGGACCACCCCCCCCCACACCTGGGGCAGGAGCACGGCAGGAGCGGGAGCTTAAACAAGGGAAAAGGGCCAAGGGGACGTCCCTAAGTACCCAGACAGGAAGCCAGACCTCCCTGGGTACCATAACTCTCCCCTCCCTTTCTACCTGCTTCCGAGCGCCCCCCTGCCCCCAAGCCCCCAGTGCTTTCTTCTGCGTAGCCCACCCCATCTGTGCTTCCCCGTCACCCCTTCTTCCTCATTCCAGGAGCTGGTCAAGTCACTTTACTTAAGAGGGGAAAAAAGATTCCCTCCTCTAGATACTGTCATCTATGGATGTATAGTTCTACCAACTCAGTCTTTAATGGCGCACCATTTTTGTTTGTGTTTGAGACGGGAGAGAGTGGGAGAGGGGCAGAGAGAGAGGGAAAGAGAAAATCTTAAGCAGGCTCCATGCCCAGCACAGAGCCCAACATGGGTTCAATCTCACGACCCTGAGATCGTGACCTGAGTCGAAATCAAGAGCCAGATGCTTAACTGACTACACCACCCATGTGTCCCTAATCATACAACTCTTGAGAATAACTTTGCCTCTAGAAATGAGGCACCATTTTTGTGCTTGGAGAGGGACCTCTGCAGGGTGCATGTCTCCACTCCCCTCCATGTTCAGGGTGATCTCGAGTCTGCCCTCCCCCGTTGCCCTCTGGCCCTGGAGGGTGTCCTGTCGTAGCTTTAGGTGGAGTAGGAATCCCTCCTGCCCGTTTACTCTCCCTCTCCCACTAATGGGCACAAGGTGAAGATTCTAGGATGCTTCCAAGCAGCACAGACGCCCTCTGAACCCCTGGCCGGAGCTATGTGGATTAGAGCCAAGGCACCTGCTACTGGCCCCGCTGGCTTTTCAGTGTCCTCACTGGGCAGTCTCATCCCTTTTTCCTTTGGTAGGGGCATCATCTTTTCTGACATAAGATAAGAATTAGACTAACGCCTGCCTCTCGGGCTTTAGACCCTAATGTGATGCCTTGGGGAGAAACTGGGGTGGAAGGCTGACTCTGGTGACTTGGGCCAGCCGATCAGTCCGGGGGCATCTGCCTGGGAGGTGCTCACTGACCTCAGAGCCTTCTCCTTCGGGGCAGAGGGAGCAGAGAAGCGAGGAGCTCACCCGTCCCCTCCCTGGCCAGCCCGCCTCTGTGCTCACTCCTTGTCACCCAGGCCCTCCGCAGGCTGGCAGGGTGGAAGGACACTGAGGTCACAGGCCTGCCAGCCAGATCCCACTGGACGCGACTGCAGCCTGTGTGATCGGGGCGTTAGGGGGAACTAGGCCAAGGGAAAGAGCAAAGGAAAGTCCTGAGATTTGGGGCCGGTTTCTCAGAACTGAAAAAGCTTTGTTAACATGAGTGTGTCCGTGGGTGATGCGTTCTTGCATATGTTGGTGATTCCATGTTTACTTACAGAGGCTTAATCATTAAATCATGTTACCCCCTAAAGATGTCCTCAGCAGCAGCAAATCTCTTGGCATGACGTATCACAGCAATAAAAACTGCTCGTGACGGGCAGGATGCTTCTGGAGAGTGTAAAACAAATTTTAAAAGCTAGGTTAAAACAGTAGGAGGCATGATAGTCAAGCAGAAATAAAAATGACAATCTGAGATTGTCAAATCTAGATCTTCTTTTCCTGAATAATCGATGAACTGTTTTTAGCTCTAGTTTTTTTCATGTGTAAAAATGATCATGACGTTGCCTTTTCCCCCAGTTCCTGCCCAGAGCATCCTCAGCATTCTAAAGTCTGAAATCAATATAATGTGAAAGAAAGAAAGAAAGAAAGAAAGAAAGAAAGAAAGAAAGAAAAAAAGAAAGAAAGAAAAAGAAAGAAAAGAAAAGAAAAACGAAAATAAAGGAGTTCAATTGTTGATAGGTTGGCAAATTGATTCAAGAAATTAGATTCAGAATAAATGATGGGAATGAGAGAGGAGGAAAGGGAAACCTGAGGGATAAAGGGTAGTGTCATCTCCTCAAAGAGTTCCTTGTCACATGTCATCAGCCACGATTTTTCACCCTGATGTTAGTCAAGGTGAATAGTAATATTTAAAGATATATTAATAGTAATATTAAAAATTTGAGTGCCCTGAGGAGCCTGGTCGGTTGAGCATCTGCATCTTGGCTCGGCTCAGGTCATGATCTCAGGGTCGGGAGATCGAGTCCCATGGTCGGGCTGCACACTCAGCGCGGAGTCTGCTGGGGTTCTCTTCTTTTCCCCTCACCCTCTGGCCCTCCCTCCACTCGTGCGCTCTCTCTCCCTCTCTAAAATAAATAAATAAATAAATCTAAAAAGGTATTTAAACATTCTGAGTGGCCTGAAATGTCTGAGGTGGCACCGTCGAGGCTCTTTCTTCGCCTACTGCTCAGTCGCACCACCTGCGTCCTATGGAGGAGACGGGAGGCTGCGAAGGTCAGTGGTCGGTAGCTGTGGACGCCGGCTGAGACGGCGCGGAAAGAGCTGGCACAGACATCGTGTATCTTACTGCTGGCCTTCAGCCCTGGGTGTAATGTGGGCTGCTCCGCTCTCCCCTGTCTTCACCCCACGCCCCTGCAGTAACCTGCCAAGGCAGGGAGCACAGTGCTCTGGCCAGGAACACCCGCCCAGAGGTGGTTCGCTGCCGTCCGCAGTCCTCCGCCCCCATCTCTGCCTAGCTCCTTCAAGGCTCCAGTTCCTGGCTGTCTCCAGCAGCGGCACACCTGGCGCAGCAGATGTGAGAAAGCGTCTGTCAGGGTCGAGCCGAGTCACATTCAAGATGCACGGGCTGGCTGGCAGCTGCCTCCCAGCCCCTCTGTGCTCCTGCCGTCGGGGCGTAAGGACGCAGCCGGCCCGGTCACTTGCACTCCTCGGAATGCTGTCATGTTGGGCCGTGATTCTGTTACCTGACAGCCCCTGGAAGGTAAACCGAAGCCTGCTGCAAGGTTTGGGATGTGTGCCTCCCCTGAGTCTCAGACGCTCCTGGTGGAGTGCCTAGAAGGGCAGAGGCCTGGGGCTTGACCTACCTTCCAAGAACGCGCGCTGAGTGCCTGTCAGCTGGTAAATGTTCGCAGCGTCCTTCTGGGAGGTCCTCGCGCAGTGAGCGTGCCTGGTGGTGCGTGTGTGTGCCCGTGTGTGCACCTGCCGGGCCATGCTCTGCCCAGGTCCACGCCAGCCGCGAGGGGCTCCGCGGAGGTCAGCGAGCACCTGGCTCCCCAGCCCCGCCTTCATGACGTCACAAAGTAGTCCACCATGAAAATAAACAGTGGCACACATCGTGGCTTTTTCCCTTCCTATAGGAAAGCTGGTCGTTACCCACGCCCCTGTAGACACTGCCTCCCGCTCCTGCGGGTGTGGAGGGAGTGGCCAAGTCGGTCTAAGCTAGTTTGTTATATCATTAAAATGTCAATCTACTTACCCCTATTTGTAGTCCATAATGGTACTCAAGAAAGGACTTAATTTGTCTTATAAGAACCCTGGGGTTTTTCAATATACATGTATTTACAAATGAAGTTTAAAAATGATAAACAGCCACACGTATTTATTATGGGATATTAAGACACTACAGAGAAGTAAAAATGCTGCAAGGTTAGCATTCTTAGTGTTGCCCTCCAAAGAGGATGATTCTTAAAATAGAATTTTACGAGGTTAAATTACTTGACCAAGCTTTAAGAGAGCAAGCCACAGGGGCAGCTGGGCGGCTCCGTTGGTGGGGCAGCTGACCCTTGGTTTCAGCTCAGGTCGTGATCTTGGGGCCGTGAGAGTGAGTGCTGCCTTGGGCCCCATGTTTTGCCCGGAGCCAGCGGGGACTCTCTCCCTGCGCCACCCAGCCCTGCGCGCTCTCTAAAATAAATAAATAAGTCTTCAAAAGAAAGGAAGGCAGGAAGGAAGGCAGGGAAGCCACAAAAGGGAAGCTCTCCTCTTGATTATATTAAAATGACCCTTCTTTATTGTGGGAAATGCCAGTTGGAAAGGTTGATTTTCATTCTTTCATGAGCACTTCCATTAGCCATGATTCCAAAAAAAAAAAAAGGGAAAAAACCCTGCTTTTCCACAAACTGAGAACAAGTGCCAGTTGCCCTCGTCTTGTCCCAGATTCCAGGGTCCAAAAACTTAACGGTTACTTCCTGACTTCGTGTGTTAGCAGGAATTCGGGGGGTTACAAGGTAATAAGCTACGCCGTCCTCACAGTTCTCCACTGGCTACATCTGAGCTCCCGGAGAAAGTAGTCACTACCCTGAATTCAGTCTTTGGCACCTTTGACAAATGCAGGCCCCTTCTAGTTGCACTGCAGGAATGCCCGCGGCCCCTGTGGCGTGTTCGAGGACCCACGACATGCCGCTGTCAGGGCCCGGCTGGGTTCACAGGCACACATCAGGGCCCATTTGCTTAGATGTGTTTACTTTGGAACGAAGACTGTTTTTCAAAATAACCTGAGGCTCCAAATGTAACAAAAGAAGCAGGGACACGGCTCTTCTTTTTAAACAACACCCTTGTAACTCGTTAGCAGGCTTGTTGGTGCTGTCTCCCTGTGCGTGTGGTTTCCACCCCCGACTCCCAGCGCCAGTTAAGCATCAGGACCTTGTAGGCCACTGCCGTCATCCCTGTCCCGAAAGCTCACCCACATGACGTCCTGAGAGCTGCCGCCGAAGGCCTGTTGAAAATCATGCTTGGGACTGTTCTGGAACTCGAAGTTACGTTAGTTTCTCCGTTCCAGAACTTTCGGATGAGTCCATAGCAAAAGCTGTGCAAATGACTGAAGGCAGCTGGGATGACACAGAGCTCAGACTTGGGGTCCTTGCCCTCGGACCGTCTGCCCTCTGATGGGGGATACAAGCGAAACATCAGTTCATGAGACCTAGCAGGATGCAAATCACACAGCAGGGATCTTCAAACCCTAGCTAAAAATGCTTCCATCTGAGCACCTGGGTGGCTCAGTCAGTTAAGCATCTGCCTTAGACTTGGGTCATGATCTCAGGGTCCTGGGATCAAGCCCCACATCAGGCTCCCTGCTCAGCAGGGAATCTGCTTCTCCCTCTGCCTGCCGCTTCTCCCCCACTTATTCTCTCTCTCTCTCTCTCTCTCTCTCTCTCTCTCTCCCTCCCTCTCTCTCCCTCTCTCTCAAATCCTCAAATAAATCTTTAAAGAAAGAATGCTTCCATTCACCGAGAGTAAGCCTAATTGGTCTCTGGGTAAAAACAAAGTGTCAGTGTAGGTTCACCCCCCTGGTGGAGGATGTTGATGGGGGGAGGCCATGCCTATGTGGGGTAGAGGATATATAGGGACTCTCTGTGCTTGCTGCTTAATATTGCTGTGAACTTCTCTAAAAAACAAAGTCTATTAAGAAAAAAAAATCCATGTTCTAAGAAAGCCATTCCCAGGGTGGGAAAAATCGGTGGGCAGAGGTTTGATATTTCTGATAGGTACCAGGAAAGCCAGACTCTGAGTGTAGATTTGGGGAGACTCTGGATCTTGAATGGTTAGAAATGATTTTTTTTAAGGTAAAAAAAAAGAAAAAAGAAAGAAAATTTTATTTGAAAGGCTTTGTTTCCAATAAACACATCAAACATCAATTTGTAAAAGTTTTCAGATAAAAGAGATAAGAGGGAGAGCCTGTTTTCAGTATGGTTCCTCGGAGAGCATTGTTTTTGGAAGATCTCATTTACTCTTTTCAGCATGGCGCAGTAGGGAAGGGGAGTAAGACTGAGCAAGGGAGGTGGTCTGGAGTGTGACTCCTTCCTGCAAATCCACAAATCTCCAATAAAATCTATGAAGAAATAAAATCATATATGCCTGCTTTGGGTGGCTTTCTTAAAGGAAGGGGAGGGCAGCATTTTGTGTTCTTGGTGTCTTTGGGTGTAACAGGGATCCCTCTTGAGGGCTGAAGAGAGTAAAAGCAAGAGGGAAGCATGAAAGAGAATATGATTGTCCCAGGAAAAATAATTCTATTAGTGCTGATCTTCCTAAGTGCAGGGGTTAATTTGGGGAATATTGTGACAGCCTAAAGGACCCCTATGGGGGCTATATTATCCTCCCTAACCTGGAAACTGCTCACAGCAACCCTAAAAACAGATGGTAGTTTCTCAATTGGTTTAATACTAGAACCCAGATTATCACACAAAAGAATTTCAACTACTAAATCAGTTTACTCTAAAATGATGCCCAGAAGGTATGATGATAAAAGACAGCATAGTTCCAGTTATGTGGGAAAGTACTCACAATCTGTTATTGTAGTACTTCCAATCCTGGAAGATTATTATAAAACAGGGCAATCACCTGGGAATTGACTGTGTTTATTATTAGAAGGTAGATTTAGGGGCACTTGGGTGGCTGAGTTGGTTGAGCATCCGACTTCTGATTTTGGCTCAAGTGGTGATCTTGGGATCCTGGGATCAAGCCCCAGGACTGGGCTTCCTGCTCAGCAGGGAGTCTGCTTGTCTCCCCCTCTCTCTGCCCCTCCTCCTGCTCACACTTTCACTGTCTCTCACTCTCTCTCTCTAAAATAAATAAATCTTTAAGAAAAGAAGGAGAAGAAGTTACATTGAGTCACCCTGGGAGGAAATCATGACACCTTTGAGCTTGGCCAGGAACTCACATATATCTCTTCTCAGTGACTGACTTCTCCAAGATGGCTTTGATAGGACTCAGTGCTTTGATAGGACTATCAGGATGTGTGTAATCAGACAAGAAAGAAGGTGGCAAGATTTTAATGCAATGCCCAAAGATACTTTTGGAAGAAGCATATGTGTGGTCACATTCCTTCCTTCTAGGTATGGAGCAGATCTGAACGTCTTTGTGTTGGATCCATGGAGACTGGGAAGGGTGATGGGGGAATGCAAGTACGTCCAAGGGTGGCTAACGGAGCTCACACACGTCCAGGGCCTCTGAGGCGGCAGGACTCTGGGAGGGTGGGGGTTTACTTGGCAACTACAGTGCCACGATCCCGATGGATAAACCTGGCACGGAGGGAGTGGGGCCAACTCCAGGGACTTGACTTTGAAGGGATTATCACCTGGGGAGTGATAGCAAGACGACTGCAGACCGGGGATCAGGCCCTCTGCTATGTTCCTGGGCCCAGGCCTGTCTCCGACCAGGCTCCTCATAGCTGCCTGAGCTTCTCTGTCTGGTTCCCTTTCATCTGCCTGTTCCCACCCCATTTCCAGCCAGGTGCGATCTATTTCTGGCCTCGCCCAGGATTAAGCTCTTATTTTTTTTTTTAAGAGTTTATTTATTTGAGAGAGAGAGCACCAGAGAGAGAGCCCAAGCGGCAGGGAGGCGCAGAGGAAGAGAGAGAGGCAGACTTCCCACCGAGCAGGAAGCCCAATGTGGGGCTTGATCCCAGGACCCTAAGATCATGACCTGAGCCTGAGACAGACACTTAACTGCTGAGCCACCCAGGCGCCCCAGGATTAAGCTCTTATTGTCCACGATATGAGACCACTATCTGCCCTAGCTTGACTTTTTAAGAAATCTTTAGCATAGTGCTTCTCAATTCTACCTGTTTTAAACATAAAAATACCCGTATTTCTACTGTAGATCAGTTGGTATGGACAGATTGGGTACTGAATTTGTGGTAGCCCAACATAGCCCAGTTGATTCTAATGTTGCGCCAGAGCTGAGAACCATGGCCCAGCTCAGTCTCCATCTGGGCTCCGTGTAGGGTTTACTTTATGCTTTTATTGTGTTGGCTTGCACTGAGTTGGCCTTGCATTGACGATCCAGTTTGCCTGGGTTCTGGGTTCTAAACTTTACTGGCTTTGGTCTTATTTCCCAACCCAAGGCCTCCTTGGCATCTGAAACTTGCATCTCCCTCTGCAGGCCTTCTTGAATATGGCTTTTGCCAGAAAAACACCTAGAGAAAGCATTTTTATGGAACCTTTGATTCTTATGATGAGGACATGATTTCCTGCTTCCTCTTTCAGTACCCAGCTGTGAGATATTAAACTAAGAGGACATGTGGTCATGGGATCATAACCCCAAGGTTATAAAAACATGTCTTCAAGCTTCTTGCCGTCTTAATGGCTTCTTTAGGTCCAGACCCAAGAGGGAGCTGGAAGCTGGTGTTTGTATGGTGTCCCCAACTCAGAGACATCACTCCAATTGTAAGATTTTATCCCCCTTGGAACAGGTGGATAGATGGTGTGCTCAGAGTTCACACTTCGCCTTAAATGTACTGCCATATGAGATAAATTTTCCATATGAGGCAAGAAATGCCTAGCGTCTACCATGGGATTCCTGTGTCAAGTTGTCTAAAATCCTCATTTGACTCTTGAGAAAACAGAAAAGAAAATGTATGGCTTCTAGAATTTGGAAAGTCAGGTAGAATGCTTAAACACTTTACTAGGCCTTTCCCACCCTGTGTCTATTATCCTGAGACACGGGCCATCCAGTGTGGCCATGAAAACAAAAATAGAGCGAGAACTTTCTATATCTCAGCAGCTTGGGTTAAAACCTCCATGAGTCCTGGTCTCTTGTGAGTGAGAGGTTAAAAAAAAGGAAAAGAAAAAAAATTTGGAAGTTTTGAGCTCTTCCTTTGAAATTCTTACTTGCCTTTAAACCTAATCTTTTGCCTTCAAGAGCAGAGTCACCCTACATCACCCAAAGCCAGAGCTGACTGGAAGAGATTTCCAGTTCTGCAAAGCTAACTCGTTGTTTCATAGGGTTATTTCTTCTTTCTTAAGTGTTTCTTCGATGTGATGGTTTTCCCGAGCTCAGGTTCTATGATCTGATGCATCATCCTTAGGTTATCAATCCGCAATATAGCTTTAAAAATCGGCATATATACGCTGGTATTTAAAGCAAAAACAAAGCCCAGCTCTCAAGTTGACTTGTAAGTTGTCCTCAAGAGATGCTGAATGGGTGGCTTAGTGGTTAAGCGTCTGCCTTCGGCTCAGGTCATGATCCCGGAGTCCTGGGATTGAGTTCCGCATCGGGCTGTCTGCTTGGCGGGAAGCCTGCTTCTCCCTCTCTCACTCCCCCTGCTTGTGTTCCCTCTCTGGCTGTGTTTCTCTCTGTCAAATAAATAAAATCTTTAAAAAAAGAGAGAGAGATCCAGATTCATGTATTTGCTACATCAGGCAGAGATGTTGTTTCAAGCAGCTGGATTCATCACATTACTCTTTGTGCCCGTGTGAAGGACCCATACAATTTTTTTTTTTTTTAGATTTTTTTTTTTTATTGTTACTAAATTTTTTTTCCAGTGTTTCAAGATTCATTCCCCATTCCCCACACCCAGTGCTCCCCGCTTTAGGTGTCCCCAGTACCCACCACCAGGCTCTCCCATCCCTCTACCCCCCTCCCTCCAAGTCCCTCAGTTTGTTTCTGTGTTCAAAATCTCTGTTGTTTCGTTTCCCTCCCTAGATTACCCTAGTTCCCATTTGCTTTCCT
>PITA01023811.1:0-27391 GCA_004023965.1 Spilogale gracilis
TCCAAAGTCTCTGTTGTTTCGTTTCTTTCCCTGGATTACCCTAGTTCCCCTTTACTTTCCTTCTCCCACTGTCCTCCAGGTTACCCCTCATGCACCGCAAGTAAGTGAAACCATGCGATACTTGACTTTCTCTTCTTGGCTTATTTCACTCAGCATAATCTCTTCCAGTCCAGTCCATGTTGCTACAAAAGTTGGATATCCATCCTTTCTGATGGAGGCATAGTATTGGGGTGAAACATATATTCTAGAAATATTTTATAATGGTCCATGTGGCTTTGCCAAGAGATAAGATGTTCCTATATTAACATAAATATTGACATACATAATTAAAATGAAGAGGGTAAAGCAATAGTTAGATACTGTTTCTAGGAGGAGAGTACAAAAATAAAGTAACCCCAATTTGGAGTGAATGATCAACAGACAAACTAGAGAGAAGCAGAACCTGTTTTTGTTGGATAGGATTTGAAGAAAAACTCTGTAGAAGATTGTATGTCTGTCAAAAGTTGAAATTGTACCTTAGGATGATGTGCTGAAACTCAGCCTGAGCCCCTGGGTCACTGTTTGTCTAACTTTCATGTGTTCAAGACTAGCCCAGGAAGCTTATTAAGATGCAGATCCCAGGGGCACTTGGGTGGCTCAGTTGGTTAAGCGACTGCCTTCAGCTCAGGTCATGATCCCGGAGACCCAGGATCGAGTCCCACATCAGGCTCCCTGCTCGGCAGGAGGCCTGCTTCTCCCTCTCTCACTCCCCCTACTTGTGTTCCCTCTCTGGCTGTGTTTCTCTCTGTCAAATAAATAAAATCTTAAAAAAAAAAAAAAAAAAAAGATGCAGATCCCAGAGCCTTCCATAACCATGTATTGAATCCACCTTGGGGAGAATGGCCAGAGCACTGACACTTTATTTATTTATTTATTTATTTATTTATTTATTTATTTATTTACTTATTTATTTGTATTTATTTATTTTCTTTTTGACAGAAATACAGCTAGAGAGGGAACGCAAGTAGGGGTAGTGAGAAAGGGAGAAGCAGGCTTCCCGTTGGGCAGGGAGCCCCATGCGGGTCTCAATCCCAGGACTCTGGGATCATAACCTGAGCCAAAGGCAGATGCTTAATGACTGAGCCACCCAGGCACTCCTAGAGAATTGACATTTTAAAAACAAACTTCCCAGTGGTTATTTTTCAGTGATGGATGTAGAATATTTTCAGATTTAACCCTTCAGAATCTCCAGAGAGTTGTCTTGATGGATGCAAAGAAGGTATATTAAGATCCAAATGGAAGAAGTAATTGATAGTACATTATTTGCTATCCAATTCAACTAAAAAGAATCATCCTATCACAAAACTGTGATGTATCAGGATCAGCTTGGGAGAAGAGGAACAATGGGTGATTGGTTTAACTTTCTTTTTTGTCTAAATTGGCATCTTGTCTTTTGATAGTGTCTGTTAAGCTTGTCCTATTTCCAACATCTTCAAAACCACGTTATTGCTTCCTGAAACTCTTAAGATGTGCTGAATTTTCTCTCCAGTCTTATCTCTAATACCTCTATGGGTGCAATATTCCTACTTCACTCAGGATTATAATAAAATAAAAACTACCCTCAGTTAGTTTAAATAGAAAATTAAATTTATTGAAAGAATATATAGTAGTTAAGAAGATTCAGGGAGCCAGGGAGCCAAGCTTTGAGACTATGAAGCCAAGAATTGCTACCTTAAATTATGTCTCAAACTGCTCCAGTGAAGATATTCTACACCTGGTTCCTTGGCAAATGGCTCCTACTTCAACATCCAGTTTCTGATTAATAGTTGGGGATAGGAACATTTTATTTGGCAAACTCAGTTCATGAGTCCATGTCTACACTGAAAAGGCTGATTGGAGAAAAGATTATGTAGCACTTGCAGTCTCTATATTGGTGGGCCAAATCCATCTTTGATAGTAGGGAACTCATAAAATAGGGGGAAAGTTTCAGATATTAAATGGCCATTTTACAAAAATTCTAAAGATTTTCTTGCCTCCTCTACAATTCTTGAGTTTTCTCAAAAATTTTTTTTCATAACTAAAACCACACTGACCCCTCTTTAGTCTGCTCTGTCTTGTGAATGGATTGTCATGCAATACAAAAACTAACCATGAACCATTTTGGCTGGTTTTCAGTTGCCTCATGTGTATATGTCTGTTCTTCCAAAATCGATTGTCAGCAATTCTAGAATAGACGCTGTATTGGTTACTTATATACCTAGTATCAGGGAGCGTGTGGCCCTGTTGGAGGTCATCAGCAAATACTTGTTGCTTGGTTATAGTGATTGATACTTTTGTGTGTATAATCAATTACCTGTGGTCTGTGAGATGAATATCAGCATAATAAACACAATATTTAAGAAGAGAAGATCAGAAGCTAACATAGTATTAACTTACCCATGGAGGAAATAAACTTTGGAGAAATACTTGGAAAAAGTGTTACCTATTCTAACTATGAGGTCCCCTTAAAGTGATTAGAAGGTAATATTTAAATTAGAGAAATATGCTTTCTCTTAACAGCAGAACCCACTTGAAGATTTTCCCCTTGTGCTCTTGGGGTAGACACAATGGAGAGAAACCCCAGTGTACACTTGATGGAAAAACTTGTGAACTTATTCTTTCAATGGTGTTCCTTGCATAGTAGCAGTGTCTGTCAGATTCTGTTCTTCGTGAAATATTTAGGGAAATGTATTTCTACTTTCTTCTACAGTATCATCAGTGTTTGACCAAACATCAGTAATTGTTTTGCATTTAAATCTGTCATTAGTGAAAGATGATATTTGAATAACCTTGGGTTCCTTGATCATCAGCCTGTGAGAACAGATGAGGTCATACCAGTTGTTATTGACAAATTAACTCAAATTTCTCTCAAATGATCTCTCCTCAGGGAAAACCAGATCTAGGAATTTCTTCCTCCTACTCTATGAGGAGGGTTTTCTCAAAACACCAGGAAGGTGGGCATGGATGCTTGTTGGATATGTACACTACAGAGCACCAAGCTGCAAGAAGCATGTTGCCAAATGTTGGAGCCCTCCTGGTGCCATGGTTGTACCAGATGTGTGGTCCAGTGAGAGAAAGTCACTCAGCCCTTAATAGTTTGCCATTAGATGGTCCTCAAAGCAATGCTACTTGGGTGTCCTAAGTTTCTTCTAATAAGTGAATTGCACAGTTATTTAGTCTTCTAGGAGTAAGCAGAATCTTCTTCCTTCCCCTTATCTTCCTCCTTCAACCCCCCATCTTGACATATTTAGCATCAGGTTTAGGTCCATAACAGCTGTCATGGTATATGTGAAGCCTGGACTTCCCCATTATGGTGACTATATCACTATTACCACATCAAGATGGTTCTGCTTGGTGTTTCATTCTGTGAGATGCACAATCCTGCAGGAGACCCCTCAGTCCTTTCCCTTACTTTTCCACTCAAAGGGATTCACAGCATCAACAAACTGGAAGAGATTTGAATGTGTGGATGTGAAAAACGAAGTAGGGGAGATGGACCCTTCCAAGCAGTCCTATCCTGAGACCTCAGACTTCTAACCTCTAAAAATGTCCTTTATTTCCAACCACTTGCTGAGACATGCTAATTAATTTGCTTCTAAACCTGATCAAAGATATTGCATAGAAAGGACTAGTTAATAACCATTGCTTTTGTATTTCTCCAACTTATTTTGTCCTTATTCATGGGAAGTGTAATGCTAAAATCTTGAATCACAGGAGGAAGGCCATGAAGACCTTTAATACTATAGCCAGTGAAACAGCAAATCTTATCAGGAAAATGTCCACTATAACTGTCTGGTTCCTCATGTCTGAGCCATGTACTCACTGAGTATGGATTCCTTACACTGAGAATTAGTATCCTTTCTGGGTTATGCTTCTTCTTGTGGTTTCTTTGCTTCAGGAATCTGGTGGATTTTACAGTTTATGGGTTCTCATAAGATAGGGACGCAGGAAGAGTCAATCTTGAGAGGTCAGTTCAGTATAAGCAAAGGAGACATGGAGCCAAAAACCCAATAAGAAGACCACACTCTGAGAGGGCTCTTCATTGGGGATGGGTAAGTATATCATATTAAGTTGTATTTACTAAGCAGTTAACATCTTTTATGTGTAGACATTGTACTATGTTCAAGCATAGTAGTTATTAGAACTGGGCTTTGTACCATCTATAGTTTGTTTTGTCTTAAAATAAGCATATCTGGGTCCTGCCTATGCCTACATACACCTAATCAATTTCTTTGGGAATAAAGTGTGCTGATTACAGATCTAGACAGAAAACAAAATAATATCTCTCTCTCTCTCTCTCTCTCTCTCTCTCTCTCTCTCTCATACACGCGCGCACACACACACACACACACACACACACACACACTCCATAATTGATTCTATGCTCATGCCTGTTTCAGAGCTTTTCGACCATGGTGTCCAAATGGAAAATTCACAATGCTTATTCTTGATGTTAACAGCCTAGTAGCAGGGGACTTTTATCTCAACAAGTAGAACAAAGTGAGTCATCTCTACTGGTTTAAAATGTTCATGAAGGATGTATTTAAATTTGTCCCCATCTTCTTGCAGCCACATAAACAAAGAACATGGTCTAATTTTCTTTTCTAAAACTTCTTTTGTTTGGCATCAAACTGTACCAGTCTCTGAGTAATTGGAAGTTTTCTCTATGTAATTTTTTAACCTATTAGATAATAAAAAAATGAAGTTCTCCTTGCTGGTTAGAGTTACTTAGGGCAGATGTTTAAACATTTTTTTTTTTTTATGGAGGTGAAATTTGATTTCTACTTTTGATTAGTTTCTGTTTCAATTTTCTACTGTTTGGGGTTGGTAATTGTTATTTTTCTAGAAAAGCAGACATTTTGTTTTCTATTTGTTTTTGTCATTCAGAAAGTAGAAACTCTGACCTACTAAACCTATTAAACAGAAACTCTGTCCTAAGAGTTATGTCTCTTCTTTCCTAATATTCATTTTTTTTCTAGTAAGCCTAGCTAAAGCTTTGTCAATTTTCTAGAGATAGAGATTTTGTATTTATTTACTTTTATTTACTATCACATCATGTATTTTATTAGGTGAATTTCTGCTTTTATCTGGTTTTCCTCTCTCTTTTTTTCATTTGAATTATTATGGTCTATTTCAGCATTTGTCATTGAATGTTTCTATTTAAATGTTTACCAAAAAAAATTAGGTGTGACTGTAATTATACCTCTAATGACCATTTTAAAAAATCTGCTTCCTACCAGTTGTATAATCGGATCTTTTGATTGTCGTTCAGTTATAAGAATATTTTTCCAGCTTGATTTTCTTTGTATCATGTGAATTATTTTAAGCTTCAAAATTTAAGACCCTCTTCTTACTATTAGATTATTAGATTCCTAATCTAAATCCATTGTTGTCAGTGACCCTTTGTGATATTATACCTAGACAAGCTTTATGTTCCATGAGTTTTGAAACATGTATATTTATTGCTTATTTGGTGCAAGGATATGTATGTACAAATGTGCTACCAAATTTTCTTAAATTAATGACACTTGATTAAAGTATATTAAAAATATACTGCTACATTTTTTTCTTATATTTTCAAGACTAAGCATATTTAAGAGCATGCAAGATCTTTTAATTTTCAAGAATTTTCAGAAAAATTACAGTAATAGTAAAAGGGATATGTGTGTGTGTGTGTGTGTGTGTGTACAGTTACCTAGATGTACCACTTGTTACTATTTTACTCCTTTGTTTTATGTGCATACTCTATGCCTGAAAATGTATATACACCCATTTTTTTCTGAACTATTTAAAGATAAATTACATCATGACACTTTGAGTACTTTTAAATATATATATATAAATTAAATACAGATATTTTCTTAAATAACAAAAGGTAGTTATGAGCTTCATTAAATTTAACACTGACAGAATACTTGAATATACCACCCATATTCCATTTTTGTTGGTTGACCTAATGTTTCTGATTAGCACTTTTCCCTGATAACACACACCCCAGTCTGGAGGCAGATATTACCTTTGGCTGACAGATCTCTAATTTGTTGTTTTTGTATAGTATTTCTTTGTAATTCATGATATTGAAATTTTTGAAGAATAAAATCTGTTCCCCCACTCTCACACTCCCCCTTTTAATAGGCTTTTTCTAATTTTGGATTTATACATTGTTTGCTCAGGATTGATTTGTAAATTAAACCTTCTCAGTTGGAAACTATCAATGTGGCATGTCATTCTCAGGGTATAGCCTTAGAGACACACCATGTGTGTCTGCCCTAACTCATTAGTGATCTTAATTTTGCTCACCCAAAGTGTGGTCTTGCTTCTCCACTGAATATTTTATACATACAATTGTTTCACCTTACAACTAAATATGTAAGGGACGCCTGGGTGGCTCAGTTGGTTCAGCGACTGCCTTCAGCTCAGGTCATGATCCCGGAGACCCGGGATTGAGTCCCACATCAGGCTCCCTGCTCAGTGGGAAGCCTGCTTCTCCCTCTCACTCCCCTTGCTTGTGTTCCCTCTCTGGCTGTGTTTCTGTCAAATAAATAAATAAAATCTTAAAAAACAAACAAACAAGAAAACGAAAACAAAAACAAAAACAACTAAATACGTAAGACTAAATAAGCAGGATAGACGGCATGTAAAATTCAGTTTGGATGCTGGGATTGATTGATGACGCCATACACATATTAAGGGATGAACAAGATCTATTACTCAAAGAAATGTTCTTTGTTTTGAGAAATCAAGGCAGGTTTCCCAAGCTGTCCCTAACATGGCTTGAGAGAGAATATGGAAAGGAAGGTGGGTGCAGTCTGGATGAAGTTTTTTTTATAGGCAGGCTGAGGCTTACAGCCTTTTGACAAACATCAAATAATGAAGTTAGGCTCCTCAATATGGAAATCATGTCCTGATTCTTAGCACAGTATCCTGCATTAATGATGGTTGCATGAATTGGTCTATGTTATATTCAAATAAAAATGCTGATTTTTCCAATCATCCTCCCCCTAATCCATTTATCAATCAGGCCTCAATATTTTACTATAAACAAGAGCTCTCTCTCCAAAACTGATCTTCTTTCTTAAAATTACATGGTAATCTAGTTACTCCAAACTACAAGTTTATTTAAAACAACTATAATTATATTTATAGTCACCTAAACATTTACCAATAAAGATTTGGTCTCATTGTACTTTTCTTTTTCTAAATATTTTTTTAAATTCAATTAGCCATCATATAGTAAGTACATCATTAGTTTCAGAAGTAGAGTTCAGTAATTCATCAGTTGCATATAACACCCAGGGCTTATCACATCACATGCCCTCCTTCCTGCCCATCATCCAGTTACCCCACCCCCCACCTACCTCCCCTCCGGGAACCCTCAGTTTGTTTCCTAGAGTTAAGAGTCTCTCATGGTCTTTCTCTCTAGGGACTTCCCATTCAGTTTTCCCTGCTTCCCTTGTGATCCTCTGTGCAAAAACGTTGATTAGATACCACAAAGTAGGTGGCAATGCCTTAACTGCATGAATGTTCTCGGGACAAGAGACTCTTCCTCCTTGTTACCGGGAGGGCTAACCTCTTCTCCTTTCATACAACACCTCATTGTCTAAACTTTATGCCTTCCCTTTGAGTTCACTTGTCTTTTAATAGTTGCTTTGGCATGGATAAATTATTTTAGTCTTCATATGCCTGTAAATTTCTTATTTTGTTCTGGATTTTTGAATGATTACTTGGGTAACCTTTTTTTTTTTTCCCAAAGATTTTATTTATTTGACAAAGAGATCACAAGTAGGCAGAGAGGCAGGCAGAGAGAGAGAGGAGGAAGCAGGCTTCCTGCTGAGCAGAGAGCCCGATGTGGGTCTCGATCCCAGGACCCTGAGATCATGACCTGAGCCGAAGGCAGAGGCTTGAACTCACTGAGCCACTCAGGTGCCCAGTTAGGTAACATTTCTTGGATTGACTATTTTTCCTCAGCACTGCCCAGAATGGTCATATAATGTTGTTAATGGAAAGTTTGTTTTCAGTTTAATTGTCATTCCTTTGAAAATAATTGGTCTTTGATCCCTGGTAATCAGAGTTGTTTTGTTTTTTTTGTTTATTTTTCCTTAGGGGTGATTATGATGTGTCTACATGTGGACTTACCGGTTTTTACCCTTCTCACCACTGGCAGTTTGTTACTAATCTGAACTGTGATTTTTCTTTCATTCTAGGGGAAAAAATCAACTACTTTTATTCAAATAATGTTTTTTCATCTTTCCTTCTTTGTTCCTTTAGAACTGTTATTGAATACATGTTAGAGCCCCCAATCTATCTTTCCTATCTCTTCCTGTTCTTTCATCCCTCTCTCTCCCCTCCCTGTTTATTGTTGCCTGTATGAGCAATGTTTGGGGTAAAATGATGCTTATAGTAGAGAGAGCTATATTCCTCTCTTTAATAATGGGAAGTTTTTTGTTGTTTGCTGTATAATCCAATAGAAGAGGTTATCTTGGTTTTATTGTTCTTAGTGATGCACTGAAGATTTTATTGATGTAGTTGACAAAGCTTCCAGGGTAGCAAACAACTTGGGTAGTACTACTTGTATTGCTTCTGTTTTTTGCGTTCATTTCTTTTTTTAAAAAAAAAAAAAAAAAAAGACTTTATTTTTTCATTTGAGACAGATACAGAGAGAAAGAGCGTGTGCAGGACCAGAGAAAAGCAGGCTCCCCACTGAGCCAGGAGCCGGATATGGGGCTCCATCCCAGGACCCTGGGAACATGATCTGAGCCAAAGGCAGATGCTTAACCACCTGAGCCACCCAGACACCCCTGTGTTTGTGTTTTTACTTTTACTCCCCTTAATACATTTTCTTCTCACTCCTCCATACTTATCTGGTTTGATTATTTCTTAAAAATATACCCAAGAGCAAATTTTGTTCTGGAGGAGGAAAAAAAATCTGGTGGACACTCCTTTTTATCCCTTAATGTTATTTTTGACTCTCTGACTTGTAGGATATATTTATCCATGAAACTGTACTTGCTTTAAGTTCACCTAAATATTCATTTAAATGACTGATCTGTCAACCCTTTTTAGGTTTAGATTAATTATAATTTCAAGCTTAGTGCAAATAATGAATACAGTTCTGAATTTAAGCCAGTAGTGATTTTTGACATTATGAAAGATGTTCTTCATTTTAACGACTATTGAAAAACTTAAGCCCTGGATATGAATAAAGACTCACAAAGAACTCTTCTACATATAATGAGCTCACATCAAGTGGTGTATAGGTAGTACAGAAAATACATCCATCTAGACACTTAGATTTTCTCTGTGAGGACAAGTGCTCAACTATTCTGATAGGAATAACAGTTATCTCAGTCAATCACCCAGACCCTCAAAGTTTTCTGTGAAGGCTCTCTATTCATAGTGCTTGCTATTGTTCAGTTGTTTTCATTCAAGTAAGTGTTGTCTCTAAACTTAGCTAGCTCTATGCCTCTCACTTACCTAAATTCTTTGTATGTAGACAGTCAATTGATGGTTTTGACTTGTCAAATCAGTCTATTTACATCTGTCATTCCAACTATAAATGACAAGCATTTGCCCAGTGTTGGTGTAAGAAAATACAAATAAATTACTACCCTCCCACCCCACCACCCCCTCCATTTTGCCAATTTTAAATCCAGTGTTCATTTCTGATTAGGATGTTAAGCAGTCTGTTCTAAACCAGATCTTTAGTCTTCTCCCTTGAAAGGTATTCTTTTTTTAAACTTGCATTCAAGTTGCACCTGGCTTTGTTTACACAGTTATTCTTGCTTATGTTTGCCCAGGCTGGTAGCACTTCTCAAAGTGGTGAAGATGGCTTTTTCAGGGGCGGCTGAAGTCACAGTGGGGGAGTGAGAGACCACAGAGTACTCTGAAAGCAGGACTCGATGGCAGGTGAAAATTTGATTCTGAGAGGTGTGATGGCAATTTTGAAGCCATAACGCATCGTCAGCTTCCCCCCAAGTGACCTGTGCACCTGCTCTCTCTCCATATATTTACATTTTCCCAGAATATCATGGTCCAAAAAAAAAAAAAGCAATATCGTGGGTTCTGTCATATTGAATTGAATTTCAGAAGTGGCTAGGGCAAGGATAACAAGGGTGATAAATGTACGGAAAGAGAGCTAGCTGCTTTTTTTTTTCCCCCTAATAGATTTGCAGGATTTTCAACTGGAAGGTGTTAAAGAGCTCCATTGTTTGCTCTGGGGAGGCCTGATATCCACACAGAATCTGGCTGAATTGTGCAGACTCACTGAAGTTTGTAGATTTTGCCTTTTCCTTCTGAGAATAGGCTGAGGAAGAATTCAGTTTCTCTTATGCCTAATAATTCTTAAGCAGTCCCTTTGTTCTCAAACCCCCTCCTCCAATATTGGGGATGGGGGGGTGGCCCTTGAGGCTTCCATAAGCTGGAGACACTTGTGATTGGGTTATAGGTAAGGAAAACCTGAAGTATCTTGCTATAGTATAGTTATAAGAGTCATTATTACAATACTCATAGCAATCATTTGAGTTAAGTATGGCCAAGATACTTACCTACACTAACTCAATCCTCAGTACAGCCTTACAGTTGTTAGCATCACCGTCACCATATTTCTGTTGAGAAAAATGCCTCTGTACCGGGTTCAGTAGTTGCCTAAGTTCCTGTTGCAAATTAACCGTCATGCCCAGAATTCAAGCCACTGCTCTCCAGCCCCAGAGTTGGCCTTATTATTGGCAAGAATTCACTTGATACTCGGTCCATGGTATAGTGAATGTATTTCATCTAAGACTTCTTAAGTGTGGAGATTTATAAATTGCAAATAGGATATACTTTGTTATATTGGAAGTTTTGGAACCAACCAGAGACCTCTGGAATTGGAATTACTGATCATGAAATGTCAGAAATAAGCAAAAATACACATCACACATCTGTGACTAAGACTCTGGGCCTGTTTTTAAGAAACCTATAATTCAGTAGAGGAAAATTGACACTGACAAAGGAGTCACCAAAATAATTATGTGATAACTGTTGTTGTAAATATTATAAAGTACATAGGGGCTGGCAATTCTTACCCTAGGAGAGCCTGATCTTGCCTATATGTTTTCATATTTTCTCCCTAGCAGAACCTGCCTCTCATTCTGGAAGCTAAAAATACACCCTGTTTCTCTCACTTCCTTTGCAGGTTAGAGAAAGGACCTGTAACCGGTGCTGGCTAGTTGGAGCTAAGTCTGTGGTGATAGTTCTGGGAAATATTTTATATTCTAATACAGATAGACCTCCAGGGAAATGCCTCCCCTTTCTGTGGAAGCAGAGGGTCTCCCTATGAAGCCTAGGACTATGGTAGTTACTTTATGACCATAGGGTGAGAACAGAAAGATGGTGAGAACCTAGAAACCTGACGAGACTACTGAATACCTAAATCAACCCTGGAACTCTCTATCTCCAAATGGCCTGTTACACAAAGAAGTACATCTCTTTCTGTTTAAACCATTTAAATCACAGTGTTCTCTTGCTTGCATCTGAAAACATCATAAATGATAAGGAGGTTTCCCTGAGGAAGAGGCATTAGACCTGGATTATAAAGGAAGAGCGGTTGTTGACTAAGTAAGGGAGACTCAAGAAGAGTTTCAGGTGGAAGGTCTAGCAGGACATAGGGACCCTGTGGAGGTGGTTTGTCAGATTTGCAAAATGGAAAGGAGACCAGTATGGAATCATCTAAACAATCAGGGGGGTGGTTGTGGCACATACTGAAGCTGAAGTGAGCACACCCTAGGTCACACGAGGAGCATAGGCCACAGGAAGGGGACTGAAATGGGTCCAAAGAGTGGAGAGTATTTCAAATACCTTAAGGAGGAAAGCTATCCAGTCAGATCTGCACGATGGCTTGGCGTATGCAGGAACATTGGCACATATGGAAGAAGGTAAGGACAGCTACAGGGCAGAGCTGGAAAAAGAGAGTGACCAGAAATATGGTGGCTCGGTTGGGCAAGAAGGAGCTGGAGTATCAATTTGTAGGTCCTACTGAGCGTAAACAGGTCTGCCACATCGAAGCGGGCATGAAGGTCTATGACTCAGCCTGTGGATCTCCTCTTCTTCCCTGCTCCCCACCCTTGCCTTCCCCAGGCACAAATGTGTGACCTTCAGAACAACATCTAGGTTCTGTTTGTTCCCTGCCACTCTCTAAAACCTTGCTTTGTCTTACAAAATACTGACTGAGACTTGGAGAGGGCAAGTGGCCTGCACCTGCCCAAAGTCTCATGTCATTTAAACACATCGGACCCTGGAACCCTAGTCTCCTGACTCCCAGTCAAGCTATTTTTTGAAATAGCCATCTTTCTCAGAACTAGTTCCTAGAAGATGGGTATTATTATGGGACAGAGAACAGGTTCCAAACTCAGATTTAGCTGCTCGTCACTTGAAAATCAACACCCAGAGAGAGGTGATGATCGAAAAGGAAAGCTTGCTTTATTCAGAAACCAGCAACCTGAGAATGTTGACTGATGTCCCAAAGATCATCTTCCCCAAACAAGCAAAGCTGGGGGTTTTTAAAGGGTAAGGTGTGGGAAGTGGGGCTAGTGTAGCAAGGCTGGTACTCAGGTTGTTATTCTTTGTCAAAACGACTGTGAACAGACTTGCTGGCATTGGTGATAGCTGCTCTTGAATGTAGTCAGAACTAAACTTCTGCAAAAGTCTGGTCCTTCATTCCTCAGGGCCACTGGTCTGCAAATCTCCAGGAAAGTAGGTCAGTTATCCTATAGACTGAGGAGCTTAGGTCAGCAAACAAAGAGTACATAAGCTTGAAGCTAGTTAATCCTTAAGACTGGTTGGAGTGCTGTTACAGAAGGATTTGAGTGGGATCATCCAGAGTGTCTTTAGTTGATAAATATATTATTACTATATTACTGTTTACTGAACAGTTGGTCTATCCACCTTTATTTTTCCCATCATGGACTTGGTCCTACTGATCGTACAACAAACCTAGAATATGAGATAAGGAGCATAGAAGTAATGGGAAAGGGTATTAGGAAAGATCAGGAGCTGAAGACTTTTCCCATCCAAGGGCCAGATAGGGACAAAGAATAGAGTTGTCCAGGTAAGGCCGGGGAGGTAGGAATTGAAGATCGTTGTCCCTAAAGGGGCTGCTGATACTCATCATCAGCCAGATGTTGGCCTGCAAGATGGTGGGTGCTGGATTACCAGATCTCCAATTTCCTGAGAGATCCTAAAAGTTTTCCCTTCTATGTAAAATGCTATTTAAAGTTCTTAAATGTTTGTTTAAATTGATATTTAATATTGGCTTAAGTTGTTTCAAAACACTTTGTCAGCAACAGCAAACAACAAATAATAAGTAATCCCCACTTCTGGGGAGAAGTAACTTTCAAGTGTTTCAATTTGCTTTGTTTTTAAATCTTGTCATTCTGAAGAAAAAATGTTTATAGATTATATGTAAAAATGATTAATATATGTTATGAAATCTATATACAGCCCAAAAGAAAGTTAGATCAAACAAGCCTTATTAGTTTTCAATGGCTATTGTAACAAATTACCACAGATTTACTGCCTTCAAACAAAAATGTGTTTTCTATAGTTCTAGAGTTCAGAAGCACACATCAGTTTTAATGGGCTGGAGCTGAGGTGTCATTGGAGCCATGCTCCCTCCAGAAGCCCTCGAGGAGAATCCATTCCTTGCCTCTGCCAGTTCCTGATGACTGCTGACATTCCTTAGGCTTTCGGCTACATCATTCTTATCTTCAAACCTCTCTCTGCTCTATCTTAATTCATCTTCACCTTGTGTGTGACCTATTTTCCTCTGCTTTCTTCTTCTGAAGATACGCATGATTGAGTTTAGGGTCCATCCTAATAATTTAGAATAATCTCTTCATTTAAAAACCCTCATTTTAATCACATTGTAAGGATGCTTCTTACATATAAGTTAACATTTACAGGTTCCATCAAATAGATGATGAATATCTTTGGGGGGTTCTCTTTCACAGCATCACATGAGCATTTTCTATCTTATTAAAAAGGCTTTATACCTTTTATCTATTGCACAAATAAAAAAATGCATACCTTAGAATGATATTGGATATTAGTGGTTATAAGTATGAATTCATATTTCAAAAAAATGTGTAATGATTATCTATTTTATTGATTTCTTAGCAGAGTTGATTAGATATTTACTGTTTCTACCTGGTGCTTTAGTCCAGTAGGTCACTCAAGAGACCACTGGTCTATAGTAGGGCTACACAGCCTTAGACTCTTGATTTTTCTGGGCATATAATTCTTCATTGGTGAGGGATGTCTTGTGCACTGTAGAATTAACAACACCCCTAGCCTCAAAGCACTAGATGCCCACTTGTAACCACCCTGCCTCCCACCATTGTGATGGAAAATTAGTTTAATTATGGGAAGAAACAAATTTCCTACTAACACTGACCTTTCCATACAAACATGGAAAGGAATAAAACTGATTTATTTTTGAATTAATACAGTTTGCCTGGGTGGCTCAGTCAGTTAAGCATCTGACTCTTAATTTTGGTTCAGGTCATGAGTTCACAGCCATAAGATCGAGTTGATTGATTGAGGCTTTGAGCTCAGCAATGAGTTTGCTGGAGATTCCCTCTCTCTGCCTCTCCTCCTGATCTCTCTCTCCCTCTAAATAAATATATAAAATATTTGGAGTGCCTAGGTGGCTCAGTCAGTTAAGCCATCTGACTTTGGTTCACATCATGATCTCAGAGTCCTGTGATGGAGCCCTGAATCAGGCTTCATGCTCAGCAGGGAGTCTGTTTCTCCTCCTCCCTCTGCCCCTCCCCTTCCTTGTGTGTGCGCTCTCTCTAAAATGAAATTTTAGAAAATATTAACACAGTAGTCTACATGTAAGAGATGACAAAGACAAAATCACACACACTATATATATATATGCATACACACACACACACACAAACATATATACAGCAAAGCAAGTCTTGAGAATTAAAGTAGCTGTTTAATTACTTGTTCTTCTCTGAAAGAATAATGAAATGTCTTCTCTGCAAGACCTTTTGGTTCCTCCTAAAAGAGTTCCATCTTGCCATTGGCTCCTACATTAACTCCACTGATAAGCGGTTACATTTCAAGAGGTCTGGACCTGTGGCTTTGGAGACCTTTCTGCACTATGAATAGGGCTTTTCTAGTCCCTGGAACGACTGATCTACAATTTGTTAAAGGCTAGTTAAAGAAAGGATTCAGAACCCCCATGTCTTCTAGGATGGGAGAGGAAGCAGGGAAAGCTACTTATTTTACCTTCATAGGCAAAGAAAGTTTATTTTTTTAAAATTTCCCTCAGATCAAATATAAGCTGGCCAAATGTCCCTGGGAGGATGAAATGGACCCCAGTTGAGAACCACTAGCCTAGAGCAAAGGATGTAAAGGTTAGCAGTCAGATGGTAACATGAAATCAAACAAGAGCTTGAAGAAAGCCAGGGAAATTAAAAAAACAAAAAACAAAAAACAAAAAAAAAACCCAACAAACTTATAAATAATAGTTTTATCTTAGACTTGTTAATTAAACAAGGAGGCCATTGGAAAGAAGTGGCTTTGGGCACCTGGGTGGCTCAGTGGGTTAAAGCCTCTGCCTTTGACTCAGGTCATGATCTCAGGGTCCTGGGATCGAGGCCTGCATTGGGCTCTCTGCTGAGCCTCTCTGCCTACTTGTGATTTCTCTCTCTGTCAAACAAATAAATAAAATCTTAAAAAAAAAAAAGAAGAGAGAGGAGAGAAAGAAGAGAGAGGAGAGGAAGGAGAGAGAGGAGAGAGAGGAGAGAGAGCTGGTTTTAATGTCCTGGCGGTCTGTGTGAACCAAAATCTAAAACTTTAAATGCCTCAAGATTACTAAATCGAAACCTAAGAATAGCCAATCACAAACAACCAGCTAGACTATAAACTATAGTGAATAATTCCTTTGCTTCTGCTTTTTTCTGTATAAAAGTCTTTCCCTGAGCTCCTGCCAGTGGCAAGCTCATAACGGCTTCAATTTTGGTGCCGACTGACTTGAATCAATTTTTGCACAAATAAACTTAAACTGAGGTATATTAAAATTAAGATTCAAAACTGCTTTTGATTATGGGCTCATTTTGTTACTATTAAATCCTAATAATGTTAGAGAGGCCCAGTATTAGAAGAGGAATGAATTTCAATAAAGGAAAGAAAATTTTATGTATCTTCTTCCTCATCTTTTTTTCTAGTTTGGAACTGGAAAATGGAGATTATTCTAGTTTGGAACTGGAAAATGGTCAGGGATAGACCTAATGACTAGCTTTTACTAATTGTTTTTCACTGTTGTTTGTTTTCTTAGGAAATTGCTTTGATACCTTCACTGACCCTCCCCCCCTTGTTACTGCCATTTCATGACTGCCTGATAGCAATTTAGTTTCCTTTGTCTGATAAATTTAAAACCTGTAGGCTGCTATATAATATATTTGTAACTTAGGATCTTTAAAGCTCTATGACAAATTTAAATTTGGCAAGAGCCTGGAGAATCTAGAGTGGCTGGCAGTGTCCCCCTCCCCATGTCTTAAAAACTAGGAGCTGTGTCTGGAATGTCATAGATAGCCCAGCAGGAGAGAACTGTAGACTTTATTCTAATCATTTTAGGATCTAGGACATGGTTTCTTAGGCTGATGGGAGGAAAGTGAGGTTGGGAGGAGATTAGAAAAGATGTAGTGACATGGGGTAGTGAATGATGCATATATTCTCCATGGATGCCCCTTGTATTGAGGTAAGTTTGGGGATTGGTTGTTTATTTTCTGATTTGTGCCAATAAAATCGCCGGTAGTTTGATCTCAGTCTTCATTTTTGTCTAATAATCTTAACATGTCATGACCTCAGAAGAGAGGGTCTTTGTACAGGTACCTCATACAGATTCATGACAGTTGACTATTTAAATGACATCTATACATGCACAGCGCTGTTAGACTTCTGGTTTGTGTCTAGACAGTCTATTCCATGTATTTGTCTATTTTTGGCACAAGTAGGAAAGTGCCAAGTGGTTGTTCAAGCAGTGATAACTAAGGTGTGTTTGGTGGAATGAAGGCAACAACTAGTCAAGATACAAGTGATTAAGTACAAGCCAAGTAAGCGCCATGTTTCACCCAGAGAGGGCATTTGTGACTTAATATATGCTTATTCCCTCTTCTTAGTGCTTAATAGATCACTGTGTAGAGGAAGAAATCATGTGCCTCAGTGAAATAGTCAGTATTCTCTACAGCGCATCCTTCTGCTTCATGCATTTACGTTCTGATTTTTTGTGAGCTACTTTAAAATTCTGTTAACCATAGTTATCTAATAGGCATGAAAACCCTGTCTGATATGACAGAGTTTCAGTTGACTTCTTCTCTGCTCCTCTTCTGTGAAGGCCAAACAAAACTGGTTTTGCCTCCATTTTGTGAATCACTTCAAGATTCCTTTACATAAATGCATGCATCTGTGAACTTTTCTCTGCATGGGTTGTAACATCTGCCAGTTCCCTCCTGAGTTTGATAAACTCATTAACACATTGTGTGTGTGTGTGTGTGTGTGTGTGTGTGCGTGTGCACGCATGTGCATGCTCCAGAGTTCATTAAAACTAGGATTTGGTTAGAATCTGGAGATCTGTTCCTATAGACGTATAGATAGAATCAGAAATTAGGTTTTTGTTGTCTCACCTCCCCACACCCATGTTTACAGGTGACCAGTTGCCACTATCTCACACAAAAAAATTGCTTTTTCAATCTACTTGTATGGACTCAGTTGCTTTCTTAGATTTATCTCAAAAACAATGAAATGACCTCCTATAAATAGAGAAATTGTGAGTATTGTTCCATTGCTTTGACAGGTCAAGAGACTTCAGGGTTTAAAATATTGGTTGGGAGATCCAGGTTTCATGAGCTAATAATGGTTTGTTCCTTGGGATTACTTACTTGAATTGTTTTTATTTTATAGCATGGATGAAACCACCAACTATTGAATAATAAATTCACTAGCTCAGATATTTGGCATAAAGGGAAGCTAGCTATAGGTAGCAGTGTCAAAATAAATAACTTAAATCTTATGTTTCTCTGATTGACAGAGCCATTTTTTCCTGAGATTATGACAAGGTCAGTTAAATCTATGCAAATCAGAAATGTCATTCTAGCTTCTTTCTGTTTCTACAAAGCTCTCATTCACTGAAAAATGACACCTTAAGAAATATATCTTCTTGGTAGGACCATTATCTTTCTTGATGAGATATGAATGTAGTAGAGGTGATTCTTGTGAAATTACTGATGGTGTTACATGAGGAAAAAAAGATAAAATGAATTCACTTCAGACTAATGAGATATGAAATCAGAAATGTGGGAGATCAACTGGATATGAACTTTATACCTTATTTTTAATATGTAAAGATCATAGACACCTGGGAGATGTCTTGTGTTCAGGTGTAAAGTAAAAGTGCAGCATGTTTAGAAATATCTGGAGGCCTGATTTTGCTCATCTTTGGAAGGAAAGGTGTTGTTTATACAAACATCGGTATATTCCCAGAGTTTCAAAGCAAGCATAATGTGGTTTCACATATGAAACCTGTCCCACATCCTGAGATGCTCTTGTCTTGATAACAAATAATAATGGAGAGAATCTTGTACTGAAAGTGTGTACCTTTTGTAAATATTAATATTTAATTTGGATTTTATACCTGGGCTGCAAATAAAATTTTGAACCTACTACATCAGAACATAAGCAAAGACTTGAGTAGAGCTGTAATTTTGAACATTCTCTTGCCTTTCTAGCTCTCAAATTCTCCAGGCCCTTTTCTTTATAGTCTATGGTTATGAATATTCTGTCACCTGTTTGTGTAATGGATTGATCCTTGCATCAAGTTCCAGAGATAAATGTGAAAAGTTGGATATGCATCCTGTGAGCCTGAGAAGGTCTGAATGAAGTCACATTGGAGAGATGGTTGCCTGTCAATGTTATTCCTCTAACAAGGAGGGATGACCATGAACAGGAAATAACTGCCCTGGGAAATTAAGCCCCCTGCTCGTTTGTTACTTGGATGAATTTATTGAGTATGTTGTGTGACAAATAAGAAAATAACTGGGTATCCATTGGTGAACATTTGGAGTCTGATCGTGTTTTCATAGTTCAAGGTGAATGGGCAAGTCAGACTGAACAAATAGCTTAGTAATAAATTACTAAGTACTTATCTGTGCTAGATACAGGCACTGGGAAAAGCTCTTCTTTACCAAGGGTTTCAGGGACCTTTCTAAAAAAGTTATTTTTTGCCATATTTTCCATGGAGTCAGCCTCATGATAGCAGGCATGATTTTTGTAGTTTTCTCCTCCATAGATCTTTTTGATAGAACTGATGATTAGTAATGAAGATAAAGGGACGATTAGGGCACCTGGGTGGCTCAGTCATTAAGTAGCTGCCTTCAGCTCAGGTCATGATCCCAGAGTCCTAGGTTCGAGCCCCACATCGGGCTTCCTGCTCGGTGGGAAGCCTGCTTCTCCCTCTCTCACTCCCCTTGCTTGTGTTCCCTCTCTGGCTGTGTTTCTCTCTGTCAAATAGATAAATAAAATCTTTAAAAAAAAAAAAAAGTGGGTGGGGGGACGACAATTACCAGAATAGAGGAGGTATAATAGCAAACAAGAGTGGGGAAGAGCTAATGCTGAGGGGAAAGTTGTGTAAGAAGAATTTTAATCTGCATTGTTGTTCTTCTTGACTTCATTGTTGTAAAGAAATAGGGAGCTGAGCTCCCTTATTGCTGTCATGATGCTTGGCAGTAAAATCAATAATGACTATACTATTATCTTAAAGTATTAGCAATAAAAGAAGGAGAAGCATTTCTGTTTAAAGGAATTATAGCAGCCTTTAGGCTGTTTTTGGAAATTCAGGAGAATAAGTATTATTTTGTTTATGCTAACATTTGAATACTCCAGTAGTAACACAAACTTCACTGCAGAAAAAAAATTTACAAGATGAACTCGAGTCCCTGGGTGTTCCTGCCCCCTTTTTCTGCTGACCTGTCAACTTGATAGTACAGTGAAATGGAAATTTCCTGAATTGGGGATATCGGTTTTCATCCTTTTACAAGGCCTATTGGAAAGATAGTGTCAAGTGTCCTTATATAGGTATAATTCTGGAATAATTTTTCTCCTTTAATGCTGCCATATAAATCAGTCTTAATGCTCCATTAAAACAAATGAACATGTGCTAATGATACCAACTCATACCTCTTTCCTGAATGGCAATTGGGGCTGGGAATATGGAGCTATTCTGTGTCCAAGAGAATGTGTCCATGGAGACTGGATTGCTCACTGTCATGGACAAGCTAATCAAACACAGCTCAAACAGAAATCCAAATCAATCTCTTAATCAGTGTCTCACTCTGGCAGCCCCCCGCCCCTGTAATCAGCCTGGTAATTTCTTCACCTGAACTGCCTTGCTGGCCTTGGAAAGTCTAGGTCTGCTCTTGTTTAAAGCTTGATGAATTTTAGAGAAAATTGTTTTTCCATCATTGACAGAAAATTTAACCCTCAGCATTGGCTCATATAACTTGTTTTGAGTGGGGTTCAGCCTTAGGAGATAAGGGGTACTTCAGTTTTTCAGAAAAAGAAATTAAGGTTAACAGAATCATTTTATTCCAGTAGTATGGCCATTGTATGTCATAACCAGAATTCAAGCCGGTTCTATTTTACACCAAAGTTATACTTCTAACCTGTTTTTCTATAGTCTGCGCTTCTCACTCAGAATGGAGCTGAGATTTGTGGGCTTGTTAAGTGGCATCAACGTCCTAAGTTGGAAGAAAGTTCCAAAGCCTCAAATCTTTGCCTTTGCAACTACTTATAATTATTTACTTATATGATTCCTTTATATGGATTGATAAGGACAATCATTTATGAGGCTGCCCTACACATTAGCCCTCCAGGATTTCCACTTTATTCTGGTGATTTCTCAGTTACCTTCTGTCTTCTATGCCTCTATAGTTTTTTCCCTAACCTCATAGCACATACCCTGTGTTCAGGTTTCCCTTTCAGTTCAGTTAATTTTTTTTTTTTTCTCCGTCTGACTTGGCAGGATAATGGACTCCTTCCAAATAAGAGCAAGTAAAATGATGTCTCCATTTGTTTGCAAATTTTACTTTCGCCTTTTGAGAGAATCTGATTCTCTACTGAACATCAAACTTCATCAAGGTTGTGGAATCTGATTATTCTCCTTCAAACATTAGGACACTAGATACCAACCTTTAACAAAATAGCATATACTAGACCCTTCTCGCAAAGATACTAACAACTACCAAGCAACTTTTGGTGGGCTCTAGGGGGTTTTAAAGACCTAGAAGATGATGAATCCTTGTCCCTCTAGTTAAGGATTAATCCTCGTGTTGTATGTTCCCCTAACTTTGTGTGCTTTCCCCTTTGTGATGTTTCTCATAGTTGCAATTATTTGTTGGAAAGTCGGCTCCTAATAGTAGACTGTGATTCCGTGACAGTGAGCACCGATCTGTTTTAGCTGCTCTGACTACACTGCGCCAAGTACAGGACTGCACTTAATATTGCATTATATTTAATTGAGCTGAATTTAATCATCATCATAATTGATTTAACCATTACTCGAATGCTTACCTTGTGCAAGGTATGATGCTCAATGCTATAGGTTACAAAGAGACTGAACAAATTCCTGTCTTTCTTGAACACACAATTTAGTTAGAAGACAGTCAGGATGTGTGATATTATACTAAGTTAATGAGAGTAACAAACATAGGGTGTTATGTGCTATTAGGTATTGATTATTGATAATATAGCCACCACTGATTGAATACCTGTCCTCCTGAGTGTGTTATATGCATTATATGATATCAATACTATATCCTACCCCAGATCACAATAGAGGACAACTGAAACTGTTCTAGGTCACACAACCACCAAGTACCAGATTTTGGATCCAAACCTCAGCTGATTCCAAAGCCACAGCACCTGCTCCTGAAGTACACTGTTTTATGTGACAATCTCTGCACCTCTCTAAGAAAGTACAATGAACACAGATTTGAGAGTTAGGTTCTGGCGAGTCTTCTGGGAGTGGTGGTACCTCTGAGAAATTTTGAGGGGGTTAGGAGTTAGCCAGGTGAATCTTTTAGTTAGTCGGAAATGCACATTCAAAGTAGAGAGGATACATTTCAAGAAATGTAAGTAGTAGAGGATAGATAAAAGGCTGATCACAAAACATATTTACTAGATGATAGAATTTATTTTTATAACTATAGGAAGTATTTAAGCTGAAGGCCTCATGTAGTTTGATATATGTGACCAGAACAATGGGACTGAGGTAAGGTTTTGTAAACATGGATAATGGAAACTTTATTCACCTAGAGTCTCAAATATCATATCTGTAGATGAATGCTCATGCTTCCAAAAGAAGGCCTCTGCTCTGTGGAGGTAGACCACTGAGAAGTGAGTAAATACAGCAGTTTAAGACTGCAATCTTTTCTCTGATGGGAATGAACAAGATGATAGATGTGGTAGAAAGCTATGTAGAGAAGCTGCCTTTAGCTTGGGAAAGCTGAGCATGTTCCTTTGAGGATAGTCTATTCAAGGTGATATCTGAAGAATGGGGAAGGAAACAACCACACTGTCAAGGATCTGAGCACAGCAAGTGTGAATATATGAATCAGTATGAGGACTTGAAAGGAGGTGTGGTGTGACAGGTGTGTGGATGGAGATTGATATGAAATTTAAGGCTACATAAGCCACAGCAAGCAGGTGAGTTACAAAGCTTAGTGAGTTGTTCAGATTTACATTTCTAAATGGTACTTTGTATCCTTGATCAAAGGCTTTTTTCAGTTGCAGTGATGGTGGTTCAAGCACAGTAGGATAAGCTCTCATGTAGGAAGAAGAGTTAGAAAAGGCAGCCTGAAGCTGACATAGCAACTTTATGAAATCAGTAGGAACCTAGACTACTGTCTTTTTGCTCTGCTATCTTTTTAGCCCTAGCTTGCATCCTCACATATACAAGATGGCTGCTAGAGCTCCCTCATTCCTTCCATTTTCCAAACAAGAACAGAAGGGAGGAGAGAAGGGTACTAGCATCATATGATAACTGACTGGCCCAGGGACCATTCTTGGAAGCTCTGCCCACTGACTTCCAAATAATTAGATACTTAAAACTGCAAGAGAGACTGAAAATCTATCCTTTAAAAACTGATGACATTTCTATGGAAAAACATATTTCTCGTACTAAATAAGAATACTTACTAGGAAGACAAGCAGCATTTTCCACCAAAAAAAAAGTTGTGTGGCAAGCAGATTGGAGGTGGCAGAATGCAAGCAAAAAAGGGACAGTGGTGATCTAGAAGATGTAGAAAACCATTTTTCTTCAGCTGAAATTAGAGCAGAGAGGAGGGTGGTGAGGGGTGAGAAGTTAAAAGATGGAGAAAAGGATAAACTTGATCTATTCGGAAGCCAGAACTGACAGGATTTACAGAGCTTTTTTTCCCTTTTGCATACAGTTGAAGAATTGAGAATGACTTCCTGATTTTTTTTCCATGTTAATTTCTTTCTTACTGGTGTTGTAAAGTGAGGAGGAAAAGATGGAGAAAATGATTAGACAGGGTGAGGAGAAATGTGACTTTATTTATTCATATGATTTATAAATATCACTCTGTTTTCAGGGAAGGAGGGTACTACATAGCTTAAGTTACCTGGAGATCTAAGTGCTTTCTCTGTGAAAGGACTCTCAAAAGAGTAAATGGGACCCTTTATAATCTTCTTCAAAACCTGAAATTCACACCATGTTAGGCCTTATGCATTTGACAGCTTCCCAATGTAAATAAACTGTTATTGCTTTGATAACAGACTTACAGGTGTTAAAAGGGAAAAGAAATGCAATGCTATGCAAATTTAGGGGGAGGGAGCAATTTTAGCAACTTTCAATCTACTTGACTAAACGTAATATAAAATTTCCTTATGTCAAATGCAGGCCAGGAAATACTAAACATTATTGTCATGAAGCAGAGAAAATCTGGTTAGCCAACTTATGAGTCTGGGTAGATTGACAGGATTCCAAATTGGAATTCAAATATTTAGAAGCAATGAAGCACATACTTCCAGATCATGATGACTCTAAAGGGGTTTAAATGTAGTGAACTAAAATATTAGCCAAGAAATTAATGCACACACAGTACAGTATAATTTATTTTCAACACAATATTTGTCAGATCTCCAACTGGGGACATATAGGACCAAATAGGTTTGTTATTTGTTTTTTGCTTTTCAAGAATGAAGATTGCACACACAGCCCTTATAGATTTATGTTAATTTAAGGCAGCTAATTACTTCAGTGTCCTAGACATCATCAGACTGTGGCCAAAGGCTCTGGGTCAGCATTCAGAGGACTAAAGTTTGATCCTTGGTTTCACTACTTCCTAGTTTTATGATCTTGGGAAAGTCATTGAGCTCTCTGATCCTTAGCTTTCTCTTATGAAAATTGAAAATCTTTTTATTACTGATCCCTATAACAGTAATCTTATCACAGATTCTTTGACTGTGTGGGGCAATATGGAGATAGCAATATGAATGAGAGCCTACTTACGACTGAGTGGAGAGAGGACTGTCCTCTGAAATAACTAGTTGCCTACCTCTCTTGTTGTTTGATAGCCTCTTAGTTGGTTAGAATACAAATGATAACCTAGCTTCCTGATGGGTGAATTCGGCCTACAGATAGATACATTCAAACACATGTGTATACATGCACACATACATGTACATAAGTCATGCATACATATGCATACACAAATACATACACACCAACTTGCCTGGCTTTACCCACAAATACACATAAACAGTTTCTTCTTGTATGACATTTCCTTATAATGATTTTAAAAATTGTATCAGTTACCAACTAACTTCATACAAATACAGACTCTTGGCTTCCTCAAAAAGCTTCTTTCCTGAATGGCTTATCTTTTTAGGTGGAGCATAGAGAGCCACTTCACCATCGTTTCTAAGTCCCACTGTGGGTTTACCTTTGCTTACGTGACCCCCGAAGATATTTCATTCAGTTTTCTGTGCTTCAGTTAGAATGTGATTTAGCAAAGGATAAGATGTACCCAAGTTAGTTCTCTTTTGATAATGTTAGTTCTTTTGTTCAGCTAGTCATTTTTGAAATAATTGAAACTCTTGTGGGATGGGCTGTGCAAGACTGCATGGCTGAGTGAGAACAATCACTTCACTTTTCAAACACAGTTTTGTTTTTTTTAATAATGGAAGAGAATTTGAAATGGCCAAGAGAGATGATTCATTGTTATAAGAGCATCATCTCTGTAGCCTTCTATGGGAAGGGGAGTCATTTGCTAAACTTTCTTGAAATAGGCATAGATTTGCCTAGAGCCATCCATGCCTGCTGTATCCTTCCTCTTGTCGAGATAAAAGGTGGAATCTTCTGAAACTAGCACATTTATAGTGTTTTTAATTAGTGACCTTGACCAACTGAGCTGTTTTTAAGCTTTGATTCAAAGTCGAACCAACAGAGAATCTCTTCCAAATTTAGTGAATTAGTATTTATGTAAAACAGGATCTTAAAAAATCAAAAACATTAGAGAATTAAATGGAAAAGAAGCACAATACATGCTGTATTATCAACTAAAAGTGAGCTTATTTCAAAACAAGGTGGCTGCATATTTGGTATTACTTAAAACACTGGTTCTCAATTGGAGATTATTTTGGTCTCCAAGGGGACATTTGACATTGTCTGAAGATATTTTTGGTTGTCAGGACTAGGGAGGTACTACAGGCATCTCTGGTTAGTGGGGACTAAGGATTCTGCTACACACTCTACATTGCAGAGGACAATCTCCACTGTCCCATTATGAGCACTTACATAGCACAAAAGGTCGATAGTGCTGAGTTTGAGAAATCTTATTTAAAGAATATATCTTTGAAGAAGCTTTCTTAAATTCAAGAAAAAGTTAGACCAGAGAATTGAACAGAAGTTTACATTTCTGTTTAGGACGAAATGTAATTTGTGTCCTCCACAGCATTCTTTATCTTCCAAATTATTTAATAATAATTGAAGTCACTTTGAATTGCATTAACTTAGCTAACCTAGAACTATATTTCCTAGAATTTCCTTACTTAACACAGTGATAAATTAGCATGGACAACCAGAGGAAATTTTGCATGAGATTTAGAAGTCATAGATGGAACTGTACTACTATAACATTTTATTTATTTATTTATTTATTTATTTATTTATTTATTTATTTATTTATTTATTTATTTATTTATTTTGGCTCAGAAAGTTGTACCAGGCCACATGGCATCACTGTAGCTTACACACAATAACATGGCTGCCAGATGACCTGGTTGTCCCAGAAAGACAGCTGAGCCTTTTCTGTTTCTTTGACTTTTTGGAGGGGTGCATGATGTTCCATGATGGAGTGTAGACTTACTTCTTCATTTCTCATGGGTACATGTGTAAGTGGGAATGGAATTGCTGAATCTCTCTTTAACTTTTTGGAGAACTGCCAAACTGTCTTCCAAAGTGGCTCTACCATTATACATTCCTCCCAGCAAAATAAAGTGTCTACCTTCTCCACGTCTTGACACTCATCTTTCTTTCCCATTATAACCATTCTAATGGGTTTGGCTTGGTATGTCTTTATGGTTTTGATTCGCATTTTCTTAATGGTCAGTAATGTTAAACATCTTTTCTTAGGCTTATTGGATAGTTGTAGATCTTTGGAAAATTGTGCAGATCCTTTGCCATTTTAAGTGTGTAATTTGTCTTATTCTCATGTGGTAATAATATTTTTATATATCTTAAGTAAATCTCCTACCAGAGATACGATTTGCAAAAATTTTCTTCCATTCACAGGGTTATCTTCACTTTCTTGATGGTGTCCTTTAAGACACAAAAGTTTTTAATTTTGATACCAAGTTTATCTTTTGTCTTTTGTTGCTTTTGCTGTCAGTATCCTATCTAAGAAACCATTGTTTTATTTAGGGTCATTATGATTCATACCTAAGTTTCCTTCTAGGAGTTTTATACACCTGACTTTGACATTTAGGTATTTGATCTCTTTTTTTCTTTCTTTTTTCTTTTCTTTCTTTCTTTTTTTTTTTTTTTCTTTTTGTCTATAGTACAAAGTAGGGGTTACCCTCATTCTTTTGTATTTTCCATTTGTCCCAGAACCACTTATTAGAAAGACTATTCATTCCCCCATTGAACTGGCTTGGAATCCTTATTAAAAAGGAATTGACTGTACAAGTATAAATTATTTCTAGACTCTTAATTATATTTCATTAATCTCTTTAATGTCTATCCTTACATTTAATTGTCTATCCTTATGCTTATATCACACTGTTTAGGTCATGTAAATTTGCAGTA
>PITA01023812.1:0-27339 GCA_004023965.1 Spilogale gracilis
CTAAATGTGAGATTTGAAACCAGAAAAATCCTGGACGAGAACACAGACTTCTTTAACATCGGCCATAGCAACTTTTTCCTATATGTGGCTCCTGAGACAAGGGAAACAAAAGCAAAAATAAACTATTGCAACTATGTCAGAATATTTTGGATATTCTTATCTGATATTTGGCTGGCAAATATTTTTTCTCATTCTGTAAGTTACTTTTTCCATTTTGTTGTGATTGTTTCTTTTGCTGTTCAGAAGCTTTATAGTTTGATCTAGTCCCACTTATTTATTTTAGCTTTTGTTGCATGTGCTTTTGGTGTCATATCCGAAAAACCATTGCCAAAACCATTGTCAAGGATATTTTTCCTTACACTTTTTCTTAGGAGTCTCATGGTATCAGGAATTATGTTTAAGTCTTTAATCCATCTCATGCTAATTTTTGTGAGTGGTTTAAGATAGGGGTCCAGTTTTATCTTTCTGCATGTGATTATTCAGTTTTCCCCAAACCATTTATTGAAGAGATTTTCCTTTCCCCATTGAGTGTTCTTGGTTCTCTTATCAATAATAGTTGACCATATACACAGGGGTTTATTCCTGGGCTCTCAATTCTGTTCCATTGGTCTTTGTGTCTATTTTATGCGGTACCATACTGTTTTAATTACCAAATCTTGTAGTATAATTTGAAATCAGGAAGTATGATGTCCTTGGCTTTGTTCTCTCTTGAGGTTGCTTTTGTTATTTTGGTCTTCTATAGTACCATAAAATCTTAGATTTTTTTTCTACTTCTGAGAAAAATTTGAATTTTGCAAAGAATTGAGGTGGATCTCTAGATATCTCTGGGTAATATAGGCATTTTAACAATACTAACTCTTCCCACCATAAATGTGGGATATCTTTTCATTTACTTGTGTCCTCTCAAATTTATTTCATCAGTCTTGTACTTTTCTTCATACAGATCTTTCACTTCCTTGGTTAGATTTATTCTTAAGTACTTTATTGTTCTTGATGTTATTGTGAATGAACAGGATAGTTTTATTTATTTCTTTTTCAAATATTCATTGTTAGCATACAAACATGCAATAGATTTTGGTATATTAATTTTATATCCTGCAACTTTACTGAATTTGTTGATTAATTGCAACAGTGTCTTTAGGATTTTCTCTATATAAGATCATAAGATCATTTATAAGATCATATCATCTGCAAATAATGGCAGTTTTACTTTTTTTCCAATTTGAATGTCTTTTATTTCTTTATTTTGCCTGACTTCTCTATCTAGGATTTCTAGTATTATGTTTGATAAGGGTCACAGTGGACATCTGTTGATCACAATCTCTTCAGGAGCTTCCTGGTATAATCTGAAACTGGCCCTTGTATGTGGATGTCAGGGAGAGACTAAAGGAAGAGGTAGACCATTCTAGATTGATAGGTGGCAGGTTTAGTAAGCAAGAGAACTTATACACAGGGCTCGTCTTGTGTAGGCTCAAGATGAGTGGATCTCCTCACATCTGCCCACCAGGTCTCATAAGTTTATATAGAGGCCTTACCTGGGTTTAGTCACATATATGAGTCTCAATATCACATCATTATCTCAAGGCTGTGTCCTTGGGGAAGCTTCTGGGTGCTGGGAAGGCAAGTGGAATACGTGCATCAAGGACAAGGGAGCCTTCGATTGCCTGGTCCAGTTCATGGTTCTACCAGCAGTTGTGTTTTCTTGGTAACCTTCCTTGACACCCAACCCCTTGTGCCTGGCTCTTAAAATCCTACATGCCTCCCCTCTTTCAGAGTGTGCCCTGGGTCATCAGCAAGGGATTTCATTAGTATGGAGGCAGATCCATTGGCAATCTGGCTACACTGGAAGCAGATGCCACAGCAACAGTACAAGCACATGAGGAGAAAACACATGTTAATGTATTTATTGACAATGATTCCCCAAATTAGTGACAACTTTTTCCATCAAAATCCCCATGATCTGAACCACCAATTTATTGAGTACTTATGCTAGGATCACTCAGAGCATCAGCTTGTATCCTCATGTGATTTCCTAAGTTGACACATTAACATACTCATCAGTTATGAACATATGACATTCTGTTTCAGTAATGGCATAGGTGTCTTCTTGCAAGGCAGTAATAATGTTCAAGGCCATCCTATTTTGGAAGACAACTTTTCTTAATAGAGATATTTCAGTGTTCAGTAAGGATAGGTTTTATTGGGTATTTGTGATACACTCAAGCCCTGCTGGGTAAATTTTTTAAGGGTTTCCATGTGTGCTGTAATATGCTTTAAACTGATGGAGGGAAAAAAGACAGCAGTCAAATGATCCTACTGGTGGAAACAGAATGGTGCCCACTTCCCTCTTCTTTCTTCAGTCTCCGTAGGAAGTGTTTTGGTTATCTCTTGGGTTGTTTACATTTCAAAGACAAGACAACCTCAAGGGATAGAGAAAGAATGCAAATTTTCTGCTAGGAGTTTTTTGGGTAATTGCTATTTAAAATTTTATTTTGTATTAGAAGTTGGAGGGCATGGGACATTTCATCCTTTTCCCCATCAATCACCACAACATCCTCCTCTTCACCCTCTCCACTTTCCCAGGGAGTCCACCTCTTAGTGTTTTAATTAGGCTTTGTCACAAGAGCTCAGATCTTAACCCAGCAGCTTTCACCCTCCTGAGTTTGCAAAAGAACATGCTAAGTTCTCCAACTGATTATCCTGCCTTCCCACATTATGCCCCAGCCCCAAAGCCTGCAGAATAGTGGATATCCACATGTCCTTACTTAATATCAACTCTTCTTCAAACTTTCTAACTCAAATTTTTGTCTCTAGTTGGGCTGATGTCCAGCTGAACTGTGCAATGTAGAAGCCAGCCTATTGCAGCAACCATTTGTTTCTCTTTTCTGCCATAGTGCAACTGTGCACAGTTCCTCAAACAAGGATGTTAAAGCAGCCAGCATTTGGGGGGCATCCCCACACACATGGCAGTCCATAATCATCTAAAAAAATGGGGCACCCCTCCATATGTAGAGGTTGATGACCAATTCAGGATTTCTCCTGCAGATGCCTCATTCTCAAGGCCCATTTCTTTGGTCTCCTGTCTGTTTCACCAGTTATCGGTTCACAACCTCAGAAGCTTCCTCGGTATAATCTGAAACTGGCCCCCAAACATGGAGGCCAGAAAGAGACCAGAGCAAGAGGCAGACTACCAGATTGGTAGGTTACAAGTATAATATGCAAGGCAATTTAAATAAGAGGTTGTCTTGGATGGCTGCAAAATGAGATTGTCTCTGCACCTGCCCACGAAGGCTTAAAAATTTATATAGAGGTCTTAACTGGGTTCAGTCACATATACTGTCCAGATGGTCTCAGTATGACATCACTATCTCAAAGCTATATATTTGGTGTTGCTTCTGGGAGCAGAGATATTAAATAGAATGCACACTATAAGAACAGGAAGTGGAGTGGGTGAGGAGCCTCTGGTTGCCTAAATCTAGTCCATAGGTCATCTTGTGGTCAAGTCCTATTGATGATTTCTCTCAACAGCACCTATGTTTTGCTCCTCATCTTCAAGAAAAGCTTTTAACTATTTACTGTTGGGTATGATGTTAGCTGTTTTTCATATATGGCCTTTATTACATTGTGGTTTTTTTCCCCTAGGGTTTTCATCATGAAAACATGTTGTATTTTTTGTCAAATGCTTTTTCTATATCATTGAAATGTAAATATTATTTTTATCTCTTAGTCTATTAATGTCGTGCATCATACTTATTGATTTGTGTATGTTGAACTATCCTTGCATTCTAGGGATAAATCTTAGTGTATGATCCTTTTAATGTGTTGTTGAATTTGGTTTGCTAATATTTTGTGGAGAATTTTGCATCTCTATTCATTAAGGATATTGGTTTATGGTTTTCTTATAGTGTTCTTTTTTTAATTAAAAAAATTTTTTTTGAGTGAAAGCATGAGGAGTGGGGAAGGGGTGGAGGGAAAGAGAGAGGATCCCAAGCAGGGTCATGCTCTGCATGGAGTCAAACATGGGGCTTGATTTCATGACCTCATGAGATGATGACTTGTGCTGAAATCAAGAGTCAGATGCTTAACTCACAGAATCACTCAGGTTCCCCTCTAATGTTCTTATCTAGCTTTGGTATCAGGATAATGCTGACCACATAAAATAATTTTGAAAGTGTTCCTTCCTCTTCAATTTTTTGGAAAAGTTTGAGAAGAATTGGTGTTAATTCTTCTTCAAATGTTTGGTACAATTCACCAGTGAATCTATCCAGTCCTGATCTTTTCTGTTTTGGAAGGTTTGGGATTATATATTTAATCTCTTTACTTGTTATTGTTCTGTCCAGATTTTCTATTTCTGTCTCATTCATTCTTGGTCAGTTTCTGTTTTTAGGAAATTACCTATTTCTTCTAGATTATCTGGCCTGTTGGCATATAATTGTTTATAGTTATTTCTTATGATTCTAAGTATTTTCTGTATGTCTTTTGCCGACATCCTTCTCAACAATTTTCCTTAGATTCATCAGAGAACTAAGGCAACAGGACAAACTGTTTCACCTAAAATTGGATAGATAAGTGACTGCCGAGAATTATAGCTTACTAGGAGCAGAAGCCTAGGAACAGAGGCTAATTATTGGATCCAATACTGGAATAGGGAAGCTTAAACTTTAATTGGAAAATTGCTGGAGGTTCAGTGTTCATGGTTTGATGATTAAAAATTAAGAGGGGCCCAAACCTACTTAAGTGGCTTCATACTCTTGTAAGCTTACTCCCAGGAGACCCATCAAGTGTTCAGAGTGGAAATCAGAGAAAAACTCACTCCTGTCTTCCATAGGGGAGGGGACAAGTAGCCATTTTGAAATATGGCCAGAGAATTCTGCTCTTCTTACCAAAAGCCTAGGGCACAGTCTCATTAAAACCTGAGAGCTAATAGACCAAGTCTAAGAATACTCCCCTTCCTCCACTGCCCCCCTCACAGCAGCAGGGTGCCGGCACAGTAACAGATGACAACTGAAAGGACTACAAGCCTCAGATATTATTGAAGAAGTCTCTAGGAAAACCCAGAGACAACAGAGGAGAAAAAAAAAAACCAAGGACATAGGGAAATTTAACCCTCTAACACTTACAGATTTAGCAAAGAGTAAACACAGATAAAATCCTAGCCAGATAAACAAAACTTCACATTAAAAGCATATTTACTTCAGTCCCTTTACCTAGTACATCATGTTCATCTCTCAACAAAAAATTACAAGGCATGCTAAAAGGAAAGAAACAAAGCTTGAAGAGAAAGAGCAAACATCAGAATAGGCTCAGATATGGCAGAAATCTTGGAATTATTAGACCAGAAATTTAAAACAACTATGGTTAATATCCCTCCCCCTCCTGAGAGGCAGAGCCTGGAGTCTCTGTTACCTCAAAGCCCCTGCCATTCTCACCTTTACTTTGTTCATGAACCCAGAAAATAAGTGCCATGAGGACCAGGAGTCAGGTGGAAGGTCGGTGGAAGGTCAGTGGAACAGCCCACGTGCCTGCCAGTCCCCTACCTGGCCTGGAGACCACCACCTGCTTCCTAGTCTCTCAGGGTGGACCTATTACCTCGCCTTCCACCCACAACACCAGCAGTAGTGGGAGAGCCCCCAGAAAGAACAAGCTGCCCTCAAAAGGAATCTCCCTCCACACTGGGAAGCATGGTAAAGACCCACGGAATTTGACTGAAGGTATGACCTGGGCCTCTCCTCTGGCAACAGCCAGGGCCAGCTGGAGGCCCCTGGAAGTTTCCTCACCTTCATGGACACTTGTTTCAGGTCAATTGGAAGGATGCAGCCTGCAGCTTAAAACAGATTGGAGCCCATCAAACATCCCATGGTGGAACAGAGATGATAAAGAACATCAGATCAGGCTATGCTCCCTGCACTTTACATGGAATACAAAGATTCTAAGCTCCATGGAGATCAAAGACTCCATGTGCAGGTGCAGGACATGGCCCAGCTGTGGGTTTGGGCAGTGCAACATGTACATGCTCCTGTGTGTGGGATCAGGAATGTTTTGTGGATGAGGCTGATTGGAGCTAAATATTGAAGGATAGTTTCTAACATTTTTTTTTTTAAGATTTTATTTATTTGACAGAGAGAAACACAGACAGAGAGGGAACACAAGCAGGGGGAGTGAGAGAGGGAGAAGCAGGCTTCCCGCCGAGCAGGGAGCCCGATGTGGGACTCGATCCTGGGTCTCCGGGATCATGACCTGAGCCGAAGGCAGTCGCTTAACCAACTGAGCCACCCAGGCGTCCCTGAAGGATAGTTTCACCAGATGTTGTAGTCTGATACCTTACCATTATATTTCAGGTACTGGTAAGGAATGAGACTATAATGACCAAAACAAATACAAGGGTTTACAATCTGGAGAAGCAGAGAAACATTCATTAAATAGTCATGTAAATAAATATAACTTCACGTGGGAAGCTACCCAAATGTCCTAAAAGAAAATGGTGAAGTAAATTATAACATGTTCTTTCTAATTTAATGTTATGTGGTCATTGAAATTTACATTTAAAGACTTGTAAAATGATTTCAATAACACTGGGTACATAAAATGTAGGGTATAATCCCTCCTTTATAAAAACAAATGGAAGTTTCCCTCTGCATAGGAAAGTTGATTATACAGCAAACTGAACAATGGTTATCCCTGCTGGCGAAGACTGTAGAGCATAGAACATGTTCTCATTAAAGAAGACTGGTTTTGTCAGCTAGCAAGTAGATTTGTTTTTCTATTGTTGAATTTATAATTAGATGCTTTAAGGCTTTAAATGCAGATCTAACATTTTAATGTATTCTTCTCCTTTTAGTTGTTTCTTTTTGATTTTGATTTTAGGATTTTTGAACAGCTGGGCATTTTCAAGTTAAAAATTAAAAGTCTTGGGGTGCCTGGGTGGCTCAGTTGGTTAAGCAACTGCCTTCAGCTCAGGTCCTTATCCCAGAGACCTGGGATTGAGTCCCACATCAGGCTCCCTGCTCGGTGGGAAGCCTGCTTCTCCCTCTCTCATTCCCCCCTGCTTGTGTTCCCTCTCTAGCTGTGTTTCTCTCTGTCAAATAAGTAAATAAAATCTTTTTAAAAAATTAAAGGTCTTTATTATAGAGGAAGTAATAGTATTCCTATAGGGGTAGCAGAGGGCACATAATTTGTTAAAATGTGTGAAAATTCTAGAGGTTGTTCTTCTGATCTGTAATATTCCTTCTATCCCAAGGAAAGGTTTTTTTTTTTTTTTTTCCCTTTTACAGTCTACAACTGATTATAAACACCCGGTGGTGGGGAGATAGGCCAAGAGGGCAGAAGAATAGGGGACCTCATTTCATCTGGTCTGCTGAATTTAGCTAGATAACTATCAAATCATTCTGAACACCCATAAATTCAACCTAAGATGTAAGAAAAGAATTGATGGAATTCTACAAATAGAGAAGTAACCACTTTTTGCAAGGTAGGAGGTGTGGAGAATTGGATCTGAGGGGATTTATTGGAAGATAAATGGTATATGGAGGGAGCATGCTACCAGAAAATGATATAGACTTGGAATGCAAAATCAGAACCTTTAAAAATCTGCCCCAGTGAGAGAAATCCTTGCCTGAAAGGTGCTCAAGTGGTAAAGTGGGCCAGAATTCTAGGTGGGATAGTGAGGTATCAGGATCCGTGGGATCACAAAAAGAATGGGGATGCCTGAGTCATCAAAGTTCTCAAGCATTGGAGTGGGAAAACGAGTTAGGATCAGTGAGCCCAGGTAGGGACTTTGACCTTGATAAGACACAAACTGCCAACCGCACCATAATGGAGCAACAGCTCTCAGTGTAGGGGCCCTGCAGAGGATAGAAAAGCCTTCCTCCAGGAAGGGTGGGGCAGGAACACACCCGATCAGGCAACCCCTCTCTGTGTGCATGTTCTGAAAAGGAAAAAAATGGGATGACCTTCCACCTTTCCCCCAGGAGAGGTGTCTTGGGTGCATACATGATTGGTGATGACTCTCCATTTGGGGACACTGCAAAGGACAGAGAATGCAGCGACCCTCCACCTTCCCCTGGGAGGATTGGTGCAAGTGCACACCTCAAGAGTCTGCAGAGTTTAGCACATGCAAAAGTGAAGACTGCTTATCCCTGAGTGTTTAATGAAGAAAGGAGACTAGGATATTTCAGCTCCAAGGGTCAGAGATCAGGGCATGGTCATTCTTATTTTCATCCTCTAAAGAAGTGTGGAAAGCCTTCAAGGGAACAAAAGCCACCTAGTACAACCAGAAGCAGCTTACACTGAAGTCAGCCTCCCTGCAAGGGCAGTTGCAACTCAGCACAGACAAATACACCTGGAAATAACACGGTAGACCTCTCCCTCATGGGACTAACTACAAAATCTGGGGAATACCAAGTTTCTGGAGCAAACAGACTACAAAACTCCAGCACTAAGGGAAAATAGTATCTAGAATTCAAGACTTTTTTCTTATGGTTTGCTTATCTTTCAGTTTAAAATTTTCCTTTTCTTTTTTCTTTTTCTCTTCACTAGTTTTTATTTCATCAACTTTTTGCTTTTAAGTCTTTTTTTAACTCTTAAGATTTACACTTTATAGATATATTCTTCATTTTTAGCTTCTTTTCACTGTGATTGATTTGATTTTTGTACGTATATAAGTTTTGCTTTCTTTACAATTTTGGGATTTAGTATCTTCTAATAAACAGACCAAAATACACTAGGACTGAATGGATCACCCTGTTTTCTTCACCTGGGATATTATATTCTCTCCCCCTCTCCCCCCCTTTTTCTTTTTCTTTCCTTTTTGGTTCCTGACCTCTTTGGATTTTCTAGTGTGTGTTTCACTTGGGTCATGGTTGATATTATTGATTTTATTCTCTTGCTCTTCCACTTTTCTCTGGGTAAAATGACTAGAAGGAGGAATTCACAACAAAAGAAAGAACCAGAGGTAATACTTTCTGCCACAGATCTAATCAATATGGATATAAATAAAATGTCAGAGATGGAATTCAGGATAATAGTTATAAAGTTACTAACTGGGCTGGGAAAAAGCATAAAAGACACTAGAGAATCTGAGTGCAGAACTAAAATATAATCAGGCTGAAATTAAAATTGCTTTAACTGAGATGCAGTCTAAATTGGATGCTCTAAAAGATAGGGTAAATGAGGCAGAAGAGAGAGTAAGTGACTTGGAGACAAGCTGATAGATAGCAAAGAAGCTGAGGAAAAGAGAAAAACAACTAATGGATCATAAGGGTAGGTTTCAGGAAATCAGCAAAACCATAAAAGGAAGCAATATTAGAATTATTGGGGTCCCTGAGGAAGAAGAAAGAGAGAAGGACAGAAGGTATATTTGAGCAAATCATAACTGAGAACTTTCCTAATCTGGAAGGAACTGGGCATTCAAGTCCAAGAGTTAGAGAGGATCTTTCCCAAAATCGATAAAAATGGATTAACACCCCAAAATATAATAATGAAATTTGTGAATTTCAGAGATAAAGAGAAAATCCTAAACACAGTTCAAGGTGAGTTCCTTAAACTACAGGGGTAGAAACATTAGGCTGGCAACAGACCTATCCACGGAGACCTGGCAGGCCAGAAAGAACTGGCAAGATATACTCGGGGTACTAAATGAGAAAAACAGGTAGCCAAGAATACTTTATCTAGCAAGGCTGTCATTCAGAATGGAAGGAGAGATAAATATCTTCCAGGACAAACAGAAAATAAAAGAATATGTGACCACTAAACCATCCCTGCAAGAAATATTAAAAGGGCTTCTGTAAGTAGAAAGCCAAAAGTAACATAGACCACAAAGAAATAGATACAATCTATAGAAACAGGGACTTTACAGGTAATACAGTGGCACTAAATTTGTATTTTTCAGTAGTTACTCTGAATATAAATGGGCTAAATGCTCCAATCAAAAGACACAGGGTATCACATTAAGATCCAGGAGCGCCTGGGTGGCTCAGTTGTTGGGTGTCTGCCTTTGGCTCAGGTCATGATCCCAGAGTCCTGGGCTTCCTGCTCAGTGTGAAGCCTGTTTCTTCCTTTCCCCGTTCCCCCTGCTTGTGTTCCCTCTTGCTGTGTCTCTCTGTCTTTAAAAAAATTTTTTTAAAGCAATATCCATCCATAATGCTGTCTACAAGAGGCTTATTTTAGAACTAAAGACACCAACAGATTTTGGAGAACAATTTATCATGTTAATGGACCTTGAAAGAAAGCTGGTATAGCAATCCTCATATCAGACAAATTATATTTTAAACCAAGGACTGTAATAAGGGATGAAGAGGAAGACTATATCATACTTAAAGGGTCTTTTCAACAAGAAGATCTAACAATTATAAATATTTATGCTCCTAACTTGGGAGCAACCAATTACATACATAAATTAAAGAAATACATTAATAATAATAGAGGACTTCAACATCTCAGTGACAGCAATGGACAGATCATCTAAACAGAAGACCAGCAAGGAAACAAGGGCTTTGAATGACACACTGGATCAGACAGACTTCACAAATACATACAGAGTGCTCCATCTTAAAGCAACAGAATGAACATCTTTCTTACATAGTACTAGCAGTCCTAGCTTCAGTAATCAGAAAACACAAAGAAATAAAAGGCATTCAAGTTGGCAAAAAAAGAAGTCCAAGTCTCACTCTTTGCAAATGACATGACACTTTATTGAACATTCTCCAGAATAGGTCACATACTGGGTCATAAACAATGGTCTCAACCAATACCAAAAGATTGGGATTATTCCATGCATATTTTCAGACCACAATGTTTTGAAACTTGAATTCAATCACAAGAGGAAATTTGGAAGGAACTCAAGAACTTGGAGGTTAAAAAGCATCTTACTAAAGAATGAATGGGCCAACCAGGAAATTAAAGAAGAATTTTAAAAATTAATGAAAACAAATGAAAAAAAACCCCCACAACTGTTCAAAATCTTTGGGATACAACAAAGGAGGTCCTAAGAGGGAAGTACATAACAATACAAACCACTCAAAAAATTAGAAAAGTCTCAACTGCACAAGCTAACCTTATACTTAAAGGAATAAAGCCTAAACCAAGCAGGAGAAGAGAAATAATAAAGATTAGAGCAAAAATCAGTGAAATAGAAGCCAGAAGAACAGTAGAACAGATCAATGAAACTAGAAGCTGGTTCTTTGAAAGAATAAGATTGAGAAACCCCTAGCCAGACATATCAAAAAGAAAAGAGAAAGGACCCAAATTAATAAAATCATGAATGAAAGAGGCAAGATCATGATCAACAACAAGGAAATACAAATAATTTTAACAATATATTATGAGCACTATATGCCAACAAATTAGGCAATCTGGAAGAAATGGATGCATTCCTAGAAATTATAAACTATCAAAACCTGAAACAGGAAGAAATAGAAAACCTGAACAGACCCATAATCAGTAAGTAAATTGAAGCAGTACTCAGAAATCTCCTGATAAGAGTCCAGGGCCAGATGGCTTCCTAGGGGAGTTTTACCAAACATTTAAAGAAGATCTACTATCTATTCTTCTGAAGCTGTTTCAAAAAATAGAAAGAATGGGAAACTTCCAAACTCTTTCTATGAGGCCAGCATTACCTTGACCCCAAAGCTAGACAAAGACCCCATCAAAAAGAATTATAGGCCAATATTCATGATGAACATAGATGCCAAAATACTCACCAAGATACTAGCCAATGGAATCCAACAGTACATTTAAAAGATTATTCACTATGATCAAGTGGAATTTATTCCTGGGCTGCAAGTGTGGTTCAACCTTCACAAATCAATCAATGTGATACATCACATTAATAAAAGAAAAGACAAGAATAATCCTCTCAATGCAGAAAAAGCATTTGGCAAAATGCAGCATCATTTCTTGATTTAAAACTCTCCACCATGTAGGGATAGAGGGTACATACCTCAATATCATAAAAGTCATATATGGAAAATCTACAGTGAATATCATTTTCAATGGGGAAAAACGGGGAGTTTTTTCTAAGGCCAAGAACACAACAGGGATGCCCACTCTCACCACTGTTCAATGTAGTACCAAAAGTCCTAGCCTCAGCAATGAGAGAACAAAAAGAAATAAAAGGCATTTAAATTGGCAAAGAAGAAGTAAAAGTCTCAATCTTCACAGATGACTTTATGTGGGAAACCCAAAAGATTCCATCCCTAAATTGCTTGAATTCATATAGGAATTCAGCAATGTAGCAGGATATAAAATCAATGCACAGAAATCAGTTGCATTTCTATACACTAACAATGAGACAGAAGAAAGAGAAATAAAGGAATCGATCCCATTTAAAATTGCACACCAAACCATAAGATACCTAGGAATAAACCTAACCAAAGAGGTAAAGGATCTGTACTCCAAAAGTTATGGAGCATTTATGATAGAAATTGAGGAAGACAAAGAAATGGAAAAACATTCCTTGCTCATGGATTGGAAAAATAAATATTGTTAAATTTTCTATGCTACCCAGAGCAATATATACATTCAATTCAATTCCTATCAAAATACTATCATCTTCTTTTCACAGAACTGGAACAAAATAATCCTGAAATTTATATGGAAACAGAAAAGACCCCAAATAGCCAGAAGAAGGTGGAAAAAGAAAACCAAACCTGGTGGCATCGTGTGATGCTGGTCTTGAAGCTATATTACAAAGCTGTAATAATCAAGTATGATATTGGCATAAAGACAGACACATAGATCAATGGAACAGAATAGAGAGCCCAGAAATGGACCCTCAACTCTATGGTCAAGTAATCTTCCACAAAGAAGGAAAGAATAGCCGATGGGAAAAGGACAGTCTTTTCAATAAATGGTGCTGGGAAAATTGGATGACCACATGTAGAAGAATGAAAATGGACAATTTCTTACACCATATACAAAAATAAATTCAAAATGGATTAAATATCTCAATGTGAGACAGAAATCCATCAAAATCCTAGAAGAGAACACAGGCAGCAACATCTTCAACCTCAACTGCAGCAACTTCAAGTTAGACATGTCTTCAAAGGCAGGGGAAACAAAAGCAAAAATGAACTATTGGGACTTCATGAAGAGTAAGCCTTCTGCACAGAAAAGGAAATAGTTAACAACTAAATTAAAAGACAACTTATGGAATGGAGGAAGGTATTTGCAAATGACACTACAGATGAAGGGCTAGTATCTAAGATCTATAAAGAACTTATTAAGCTCAACACCCAAAAAACCAAATAACCCATCAAGAAATGGGCAGAAGATGTGAGCAGACATCTCCCCAAAGAAGACATATAAATGGCTAACAGACACATGAAAAACCGTTTCACATCATTTGGCATCAGGGAAATACAAATCAAAACCATAATGAGATATGACCTTATAACTTGTCAGAGTGGCTAAAATTAATAAGACAGGAAACAACAACAATGTTGGCAAGGATTCAGAGAAAGGAGAACCCTCTTCCACTGTCGGTGAGAATGCAAGCTGGTATAGCTACTCTGGAAAATAGTATGAAGGTTCCTGAAGAAGTAAAAAATAGAGCTACCCTATGAGCCATCAATATTTACCCCAAAGATACAAATGTAGTGATCTGAAGGGGTATCTGAACCCCAATTTTCATAGCAGTGATGTCCACAATAGCCAAACTGTGAAAAGTGCTGAGAAGTCCATCAGAGGATGAATGGATAAAGAAGATATGGTGTATATATACACAATGAAATATTACGCGGCCATCAGAAAGGATGAATATTTACCGTTTGCATCAATGTGGATGGAACTGAAGAGTATTATGATGATTGAGGTAAGTCAGTCAGAGAAAGACAATTATTACATTGTTTCACTCACATGTAGAATATAACAGAGGATCACAGAGGATCATATGGGAAGGGAGGGAAAAGTGAATGGGAAGTTATCAGAGAGGGAGCCAAACCATGAGAGACTAGTAACAATAGGAAACAAACTGAAGGTTGCTGGAGGGGAGGTGGGTGAGGGAATGTGGTAACTGGGTGATGGGCATTAAGGAGGGCAAGTGATGTGATGAGCATTGGTGTTATATACAACTGATAAATTGTTCAACACTACAAATAAGACTAATGATGTACTATACATTGGCTAATTGGATTTAAATTAAAAAGAGTAAACACCCAGTGGTTTGTTAAAGTGACATAGTTCTGATGGACAGGATGATATTGTATATACCTTGTCTTTCATGCCACCTAAGACTTACCCTGCTTTACACAATAGATACCATGGGTTGACCTTATGAAGACAGGGTTATTTTTCCAGTATGATTTGAGAGATGCTGGAGAGACCTTCTACAGCTTTCCTAACACCCCAAATTACACAAGTAGTGAGTTGGGCTTTTAAGTCTTGAAGACTTTTCATCATGAGCTTCTTTTGAAACATGAACATCTAGGATCGCTTGCAGGGATGGTCCAGAGTCTTACCAAGGTTTCCTGCCAGCCACCTGGAAGCCAGAGGAGAATGGCCAGGATAGTAAAGGGCTCATTACTGCTGGGCCTTAGGGAAGAGCTGGAGCAAACTGGCCTTGCCAAGGATTCGCGCGGCCAACCATGGTTCTGCAGTGACAGCAGCTCCTAGCGCACTGGACTGTGAAATTATTCAAAAAAGAGTGAAGGTGATGCATATACATTAGACCTACTTGAAACTGGTTGGCAATTTACTTCTAGGATTTATTTTTTGTACCAGTGTTATTTATAATTCATTCCACTTTCTCTTCTCTTACCTGCCAAACACTGTTCTTTTTAGTCATAATTACAGAGAAGAGACCATGATCTTCTACCAATATGTTTGTCATAATTTAATTCTCATATAATGTGAAATGTGGACCCTCTCATCTCTTAACTATCACCTTTTCCCATTCTTAGTTCTTGTTTCACTACTTGCACATTTTTTGAAAATGTTGGTGAAGGAGCAGTTGAGCCATTTTGGTGGAATGAATTTCCACTGGCCAGTGTACGAGGAGTGCACACTCAGGGACCCCAAACATAGATATATGATAAACCGTGAGCAAACAGGTTGGGGAAACCTAGCTGTTCCCTCCAGCGGTTCAGTGTCACACATGGTGGAAGCTAGCCTGTCCGGGCTGGGCTCGCAGCCCCTGAGCGGCAGTCCTGCTTCTGGGACGACGACGAGCCCAAAGGCTACCGTGTTCCGTTGAAGGGGAGTCAGACTGGCTTTCCACTGAGAACAGACTGCAGACTTCCTTTGTCACTTCCCTGCCTCTCAGATTGTCACGTGAAGAGACAGGCCACCGTGTCGCAGGAAGGAGTTTGGTAGCACGCACCGGTGAGTATCTGGCTCCTGTCCTTCCCATGTGCCTGACTGGAGCGCGCAAGTCTTAAGAAATTTAAGCGTTTATCAAAAATGGCTTTTAAAACGTTTCTTTTTTGTTCTGGCCTGTCTTTCAGATTAAAAAAAAGAAGAAGAAGAATGTGTCTATGTTGCTTGGCTTACTCCATAGATGTAAGCATAACAGTTCCTTTGGGTGTCTCAACCTTTTGTAAACTGGCAGCTTTGAGGGTGTTTTAAAATCTAGCAATTTTTTTTGGTTTTTGTTTTTGTTTTTTTGTTTTGGTTTTTGTTTTTCCCTCTATAGTAGAAAGGGAGGGGAATTGCCTACGTAGTGAATGTCAGAGCACTTGAAGCAAATCTATTTTCAGCTTGAATATCACGGCTAAGGAAATTGCCAGAATGGTGCAGTTCTCCCCTCCCTGATGCTAAGTACAGTAATGGGTCCGCTGAGTGCTGCCCGCTCCACCATCCAGTGGCAGGCCGGGACTGGTCAGATCCCACCTGCCTTGCCTGCCTCCTTGTGAGGGGTGATTTCAACTGTGTCCAGTCTCCTCCAAGCGTCGGGAGTACAAGGGTTCACTCAGTTGCTAAAAAGCAGGGGTTGCAAGCATTTCTGGGTGGTTTATTGAAGGGTGTGTTATCTCTCTACAGCTAAAATAAGTTTCTAAGAAAATAGGTATCAGGTAGAACTATTTTGCATACATTTTTAGGCTAGTCATGAAAAAGAAATGTCTGCTTGTTTAGGAAGGTGCCATGATTAATGCTTTCTAATAAAAATTTTTAAATGATTACTTAATTATTAAACACCATAAGCAAGGATGAAAGACAAATGTCCAAATACTTCCAACAAATGCAATATAAAATCAGTAAGAAATACAAAGATATACAAATCAGTAAGAAAACAATCAATAGCTTACTAATAAACTGTTAAAAATAGTTGCTTTAAAAAATACAAAAATCTCATAAAAGTATGAAAAGTTTTTAAACATCACTAATAATCAAAGAAATGAATATAAAAGCACAAATTTTTATGCATCAGAGTGGCAGAGATGAAATAAACCCCAAACAGTCCGCGTCAGAGAGGAGCTGCGATGTGCCTTCTCACCCCCTGTCGGTGGAGAGTCACAGGTGCTATGTCTTCGTAAGGGTGCTTGCCGACACAGGGTACAATGTAGAAGGTGCTCACACATCTTTTGGCATGGAGGTTGCCTTCGTCCAGGACGGTTCAGTACCGCCTCTTTTATTTCATGTGACCATCCGTGGAGAGCTTATTCTTCCTCCCCCCATCCAACCTGGTTCTCTCTGATGCATGAGGCACCGGACTCAGGCTTAGGCTTAGTCTCAGTGCAGCCCACATGGCTGTGCCGGTGACTTGCCTGGGCAGAGGGATCACAGGACTCCAGAACAGGGACCCTGACATGTTGTCGGGAGAAACCCTTGTCATTTCCCTCGATTATGAACATCTGGCACAGGACTATGCTGGCAAGTCTGTGGAATGCGCCAGGCCCCCACGGCTGCTGCCCCAGGGCTCCAGTGGCTGCTCTGAGCTCCTCCCGGAGGTCCTTTTCCAGGACAGGTCAGCTTTCTCCTCTCTAACGGGCACCAGCGGGGACTAGAGATTGGCTCAGCCTGGGGCTTCTTATTTTCACTCTTCCGTCACCTGTGTTAAGGCTTTGTGTTTGGGGACAATGGCTTTGTCACTGTGCTCCCCCTAAAACCTGGGCCGGGAGCGTACCGGCCACATGGGAGACCCTGAGTGAGTCCTCACAGCAGCAGTGTTCCCTCTGAGCCTTACTGCGTCTGCACGTGCAAGCGCCATGGGATGCTCGGAGTAGGGATTGGGGGAGCGTGCATTTGGGGTGTGGACTGTTCTTCTGTTCATTCCCCAGAGGCAGCATTTTGATTTAGACTTATTTACATATACTTTGCATTGATTTACATACCAGCCTCTAATAACTAACTCTAAATACCCTTCTATGAATTCCACTAGATAGTGCAGCTAAACACTGTGGCAGCCAGACCTGGTATTAAGGGCATTGCATACAAAAAAAACCTGAAAAGTTTGTGAAAACATAATCAGGGATGTGGTAGATCAGCCCAGGCCTCTCCGATGCAGCTGCTCCTCTAGCCTGATTCCTTCTGCTGGGGTGAGAGCGCATTTAACAGTCTGAGGGAGATGTGCCTTTCTGGCACTCAGCTGATTAACCCCCACCAACCCTGGAAAAACAAGGAAGGAAAAGAAACACTCATTTCTCTTTTACTTAAGAAATAAAGAATTTAGCTTTTACTTAAATAAATTTATTTATATTCTTCCATTTAAATAGGCGTGAATGCTATCAGTTATTTCACACTTTTTCTGTTATTTGACATGACTTGTAATTTGTGAGGCTGGTGACGAAAAGAACACAGAAAAGGTGAGGCTGTAGACGGTGCAGGTTGCCCATTGGGTTTGCAGGGTCCAACCTGCGTCCTCGCACACCATTCAGCTCTCAGATGACCTTTTCCTCCTTTTCTCCTTCTCAGCCTTTATCGTGGAGTGACTAGACTGCAGTCTGCCTCACTTGAGAATGGACAGTGGGGGTGGGGGATGGGCAGGGAAACAGGCACTCCTGCACTGTCCCTTGCCTTGTGTTGATTCCCACTTTGTGGGTTCCACTGGGTGTTGACAGTATCCATTATTGACATAATATACTGACTACTTGTTTGTAGGGCTGGACTTTCAATAACATTTTGGGAAATTTACCCATTTCAGAAACCTGGCACGTAATGGCAGAGATTAGTTCTTAAACAATGACAGAGTTCTTGAAATTCATGCTACTCTTTGCAGAACCCCTAAAAATACTGAACTTAATAGATCTTGAAATAAGTAAATATATACTTTTTATTTTTGTTGCTGTTAAATCAGACATCCATTTATACTAGATTTCAGGATAGGCCAACATTAATAAATGCCCATCTCCCCCCTCCCCAGGTTGTAGGAGAATAAGTTGGAAAGAATCTCCTTACTAGTTTTTGTGTAAGAATAGAGAAAAAAGTTTTTAGCAGGAACTCCTGAGGACACCCTCTCTCTCACCACCTCCAATCCCAATTCAGTGTGAGCATAGTTATTTAAGATTGACCTTCTGGGGAACAAGGTGTAATCTCAAAAAGCAGTGCTGTCACTCCATGAGTTTTTAAGCATGAATGATATAAAGGAAATTTTTTTCCTTTAACATCAGGGAATTTGAATTATCTTCTTCATTGGCAAGTTACATTATGAAAGTCTAATAGCTTGATATTCAGGAGATCCAGGTCCTGTCTGTGCTCTATCCCAACTGCTCCCATAGGACACAAACTCTGCCTCAGTTTCCTAAGCTGATTCTTATGTTCAGTCACACCTCTGAAATATACCATCTACATATACAAGTGTTAATTTGTAGTTTTAAGCCATAACTAATGGAGATGTATTATGATGTTCTGGTGTCTTATATTTTATCCCTGTTGTCTTCCAAGAAATGGCATATACTGAATATTGAATTAGGAATTCTTTTCAAACCATTCTCTTGGTGAACATCTTTTCCACTGCAGCTCCAAGGCTGCAGACAAACACATTACAAGAAAGGAAAACTGTATATCAATATATTTCATGAACATAGACACAAAAATCTTCAACAAAATATTAACAAATAAGATCCAAACATGTATTAAAATTTTATACCACAACTCAGTGAGATTTACTCCAGACATGCAAATCTGATTTATCATTTAAAAATCGAATCCATCCTACCAACAGGCTAAAGAATAAAATCATGTGATATCAATAGATGCAGAGAAAGCATCCAGTACCCATTCATGATAAAAACTCTCAGCAAACTAGAAACAGGCAAACTTCCCAAATTTGGAACACTATGCACAAAAATGCCACAGCTAACATCTTATAAAATGGTAAGAAACTAGAGGCTTTCTTGCTAAGACAAGGAAAAAGGCATAGATATCCTCTCACACCATTTATACTCAACATTGTACTGGAAATCCTAGCTGATGTAATAAGGCAAGAAAAAGGAAAAAAGGGTATATAGATTGGGAAGGAAGAATAAAACTGTCCTTGTTTGCAGATGATATGATTGACTATATAGAAAGTCCAAAATATCAACAAGACTTCTAAAATAAGCAATTATAGCAAGGCTACAGAATACAAGTTTAATACACAAAAATAATTTTTCCCATATACCAGTAATGAATAATTGCAATTTGATATTAAAAATAGAGTGCCATTTACATTAACACCTTAAAAAAAGGAAATGTTTAGGGAAAACATATACAAGATCTATATATAAAACTATAAAACTCTAATGAAAGGGATTAGAGAACTAAATAAATGGAAAAAATACTCCATGCTTATGATAAGAAGACAACATTGTCAAGATGAGTTCTTCTAGACTTGATCTACAGATTTAACATAATCCCAATCAAAATCCCAGCAAATTATTTTGTAGGTATTGCCAAACGAATTTTAAAGTTTACACAGAGGGGCAAAACAAACAACCCCCATTCCCCAAAAAAGAATATTTAACAAAATATTGAAAGGGAAAAGCAAAGTCAGAGGAATGATACTGCCCAACTTTAAGACTCACTATAAATCTACAATAATCAAGAGAGTGTGCTATTAATGAAAGAATAGAGAAGTAGAACAATAAAACAAAATAAAGATACCAGAAATAGAGGCACAAAAATATGGTCAACTGATCCTTCACAAAGAAGCAAAAGCAATGCAATAGAAATAGAGTAGCTTTCTCAACAAATCTTGCTGGAAGACCTGGACATACACACACATGCAAAAAAAAAAATGAATCTAGACACATAACTTACATTCTTCAGAAAATTAATTCAAAATGCATCATAGTTCTAAATGTAAGATGCAAAAATATAAAATTCCTAAAATAATAACATAATCTAAAAGACCTTGGGTTAGGTGATGGCTTCTTAGATACAATAAAAACATGATTCATAAAAAGAAATTGATGACTTGGACTTCATTAAAATTAAAAACTTCTGTTTAATTCACTGCTAGAGAATATATATGTGGTTTCATGGCCTTTAACGATATGCTTGGATTCCTTTCTCTTTATTTTTTTTGTATATATTACAGGTTTTTGATTTGTGGCTGCCATTATATTTGTATATAAAATTTTATGCATATAGCAGTTTATATTAAGTTGATGGTCCCTTAAGTTTGAACTTATTCTTTTCTTTCTTTTTTTTTTTAAGATTTTATTTATTTATTTGACAGAGAGAAACACAGCTAAAGAGGGAACGCAAGCAGAGGGAGTGAGAGAGGGAGAAGCAGGCCTCCCGCCGAGCAGGAAGCCCAATGTGGGGCTCGATCCCGGGTCTCCAGGATCATGACCTGAGCTGAAGGCAGTCACCCAACCAACTGAGCCACCCAGGTGCCCCTGAACTTATTCTTTATTTCTCTTCCTTAGGTTTTAGGTATATGGTGTCATATTTATGTCCTTTTATTTTGTGAATTCCTGGACTGATTCTTAAAGTTAAACTCAATTTTACTGCTTTTGTGTATCTTTTTTCTTACTTCTGCTTATGGTCTTTCCATAACATTTTACATTTCTTTAGGGGTAGTTTAGTGGTCATGTATTCCTTTAACTTTTTATTGTCTGGGAAACTCTTTATCTCTCTTTGTATCCTGAATTATAGCCTTGCTGGATAAAATATTCTTGGCTGCAGGTTTTTTTTTTTTTTTCTTTCTGTACTACAAATATATCATCCCCCTCTCTTTTGGCCTGCAAAATTTTTGCCAAAAATTTCCTTATGGGGTTTCCCTCGTATGTAACTGTGTTCTCTTTTTTTGCTCCTTTTAAAATTACTTCTTTATCACTACTTTTTTGCCATTTTAATTACTATTTGTCTTGGTGTGAACCTCCTTGGGCTGATTTGGAGGGGTGCTATCTGTATCTTCTAGAACTAGATTTGAGAAGTTTTTAACTATTATTTCCTCAAAAAAATTTTCTGCCCACTTTTCTCTCTGTTCTCCTTCTGAGATCCCTATAAAATGAATGTTATTATTCTTGATTATATTTCTGAGTTTCTTAAGTCTATTTTTACTTTTCGTTAGTATTTTTTCTCCTCTCCTTTCCATAACTCTGTCACCAGGTCACTGATCCATTCTTCTGTTTCCTTTATTCTACTATTTTTAATTTCAGTTATTAAATTCTTCATCTTCTCTGATTCATTCTTCTTTTAAATGTTTTCTATCTCTTTGTTAAGGGTCTCATTGAAGTTCTCCACTCTTATCAAGTCTAGTAATTATCTTTATGACCACCCTGTATTGTTTAGCTCTCTTGCTGTGATTTTTTTTCCTGTTCTTTCCTTTGGGACATTTTTCTCTGTCTTCTCATTTTTTCTAACTGCCTGTTTCTCTGTGTTAGGAAAATCAGCTATGTCCCCTGCTTTTTTTTTTTTTGTTTTGTTTTGTTTTGTTTTTATTTATTTACTTGAGAGAGAGAGAGCATGAGCAGGGGCAAGGAGTGGTGGGAGAGGGAGAAGCAGGCTCCCACCTGAGCAGGGAGTCCCATGTGGGGTCAACCCCAGGATCTTGGGATCATGACCTGAGTGGAAGGCAGATACTTAACCAACTGAGCCACCCAGGCGTCCCTCTTTTTTTTTTTTTTAAGATTTTACTTGTGTCTCCTGCTCTTAAAAGTAGTGACCTGATGAAGAAGAGGTCCTGCAGTGTCCTGCAGTTCAATGTCCCCTGTTCACCAGAACCTGGTGATCAAGGGATATCTTCCAGTGTGTTGTGTGTGCCTTACTGTTTTGCATTTAGTCCTGTCATCTAAAATGGCTCTCTTTGCTTGTTGTGGGCAGTCTGGTCCCTTTTTCGTTAGGAGGCCAGTCTGGGGCTTCCTTGGGCTTCATTGAGTCAGACCAAGTGTTTGGCAGAGGCGCAGTAGCACCGGGCTGTAGGATGCCTCCCCTGTGCTCTTCCCTGAGTTTTTATTGGTGGGTGGAACATGCAGTCCCAGCAGCTATCTGACCCCAGCTGATTGCAGGACTTACAGTGGAACTGGTGTGTGTCCTTAGTTAAATTCCCCTCTCCCTGGGGCAGGAGTCACTTTTACGTGGTCCTTGTCCACACTGGGGCTGCTGGCACACTGCCAGGTCTGTGGTGCACTTCAGAGTGACTCCAGCTACCAGCATCCTGGAGGGGGCAGTCTGCAGGAGAGCAGGGGTTGGGGTGCACAGGTCTGCTGTGGGAGGAGTCCTGGAGTGGAGGCCAGGCTAGAGGGGGCAATCTGCAGGAGAGCAGGGGGTGGGATGCACATGTCTGCTGTGGGAGGGGTCCTGGAGTGGAAGCCAGGCTGGAGGGGGCAGTCTGCAGGAGAGCAGGGGGTGGGGTGCACAGGTCTGCTGTGGGAGGGGTCCTGGAGTGGAGGCCAGGCTGGAGGGGGCAGTCTGCAGGAGAACACAGTGACAGTGCATGTTGTTAGCAAGTTAGGTAGCCAGTCTTGGTGCTTTGCTGGCTCCTGCATGTGTTCCTGTGTCTAGTTTGGGGGATGGGGGAGGGAAATGGTACCTGACAGTTTTTAAAGTCTTTCAATGATCCTTGTCCCCTGCCCCTTCTTAAAGTCTTTCACTGGTCCCGGATCTGAATTTAGTAAACAAATCTGTCTCTGGTATGCCCCAGGCGTTTTTTTCAAACTGCTGCTCCTTTGCTAGGGGCATATGTAACTGCTTGGAGCTATTGTTGTGCTGTCTCTTTAAAAGCAGGAACTCGTGGTGCCTGGGTGGCTCAGTGGGTTAAGCCTCTGCGTTAGGCTCAGGTCATGATCTCAGGGTCCTGAGATGGAGTCCCATGTCAAGCTCTCTGCTTAGCAAGGAGCCTGCTTCCCCGTCATTCTCTGCCTATTTGTGATCTCTCTCTCTGTCAAATAAATAAATAAAATCTTAAAAAAAAAAAAAAAAAAAGAGCAGGAACTCAGTTTCCTATTGCCCTCCTGGCTCTCCCTGCACCAAACCCACTGATTTCTAAAGTTCCTGGTGGTAAGCCCTGCTGATGATAAGAACTTGTGAAATTTGGTCCTTCTGGTTTTCAAAACAAAATGTTCTGGGGGTTCATTTTCTCAAGCAGGTTCCCGGATGGATGTGAGAGTCTGTTTCTCACCTCTCTCTGCATACCCGGTCCCTCCCTCCCAGGGACAGTTCTATGGGTACATTTAGGGTCTGACTGTCTCTGCCCGTCCTACCTTTTTGATGTGGCGCCTTCTCCACATTTAGCTGTGGAGAGTCTTTGTGCTGTTTTCTGGTTTATTTACCCTGATGTGGGTGTTACCTCGTTGTATCCATGGAACAAGGTGAGCTTAGGTCCTCCTCCTCCTCCTCCATCTTCCCCAGAATTATCTCCAAATCAACATCGTTAAAGTGCCAAAAGAAAAACTTTAGTGTCAACATACGACTCTATATTTGCAGAACTTTTTTTCAAAAATGAAGCAGAAGCCAAAATGAGATGCCACATACTTATTAGAATGGCTAAATGAAAACATTACTGTAAAGACAAAGTACTGGTTAGGATTTAGAGCAGCTAGAATTGGAAACACGAAATAGTACAGTGACTTTGGAAAAAAAGTTCAGCAGTTTTTCATAAAATTAAACATACACCTATTATATGACCCCAAATATCCTTTTAGTTATGTCAATCTTCAAGAAAATTGAAAGGTACTATTTAAACAAAAATCTTATCTGAATGTTTATGTCTACTTTAGTCATATTGGCTAAAAACTGGAAATAAATCAAAGTGTCTTTCGATAGATGAATACATAGACAGATTGACACATTCATACAATAAAATAGTACTTGGTAAAAAAAAAAAAGCAAAGTATTAATTCACACAAGAGCATGGATGCATCTTAAAGACACTACTGTAGGGGTACCTTGGTGGCTCAGTCAGTTAAGGCTCTGACTCCTGATTTCCACTCAGTCATGATCTCAGGGTCCTGGGATCTCAATCTTGCACTGGATTCTGTGCTACGTGTGGAGTCTACTTGCCCCTCTTTCTGCCTCTCCACTTATGCTCTCTCTCACTCTAAAATAAATAAATAAAATAAATCTTTAAGTACCTTCCTGTGAGTAAAGGGATTCAGATACACAAGGTTGTATATATTATGTAATTGCATTTATACAACATTCTAGAAAAGCCAAAATTATAGGGATGGAAAATGATCAGTGGCTATGAAGGCATGATGTGGGGGAAGGGGCAGAATAAGAGAATTTGGGGGGTGATGAAATAGTTTTGTATGTGTCAAGAAAACCTCAGTATTGCTTCTGAGGTTTCTCATTCTCTATTTTCTCTATTCTCACAATACTTTCACACAGGACTTCTGGCATAAGCCATTTTCTGTGACACTAGCTAGGTCTCCTATAATTTGGCCCAGTTCTGACACTATTGGCTTAGAGAGAGACTCAGAGGCCACAGGTTAGGACTCAGTCTCACAAGACTGCCCCATTCCTCCAAATTCAGATGAAACTACAAGTCCAGGTGTTATCTTTGCTCCTGACCTTGGAACTTGTATTGGAGGTCCCTGGGACGTAGTCCTAGGGTTTGATTAATTTGCTAGAGTGGTTCACAGAACTTAGGAAAACAGTTTACTTACTGTTTAATTTACTGTGAAGGGCTATGATAAAAGATACAGATTAACATTCAGATGGAAGAGATGCATAGGGCAAGGAATGTATGTGGGAATGGCCGGGCATATCACTCTGCCACACTTCCATATTCAACCTGGGGGTTCTCTGAACATTGTACTTTGGGGATTTCATGGAGGCTTTATCACATAGGCATGATTGATCATTAACTCTATTTATAGCCCTTTTCCTCTCTCTAGAAAATGGAGCTTAGGGCTGAAAATCCAAAGGTTCTCATCTTAGCTTGGTGTTTCTGTTGACCAGCCTTTTTCAGGGGGCCCATCATTAGTCCCTTAATTAGAACAAAAGATACTGCTATCACCCAGGAAATTCCAAGTGATTTAGTAGCTTTATGCCAAGAATTGGGGTCAAAGACCAGCTAATAGAAAAGCTGCTCCTTATTAGTTAGGAAATTTCAAAGGATTTAGGAAGTCAGTGCCAGGAAGTAGAAACAGAGATCTGATGGGCTGGCTGAGAGACGGGGGCACCCAAAATGGTGGACATCACAGATGTCAAGATCAAGATCGGTCAAGATGGCTGATCTTCCCGCCAAAGCAGCCGTGGCCACCTTGTCATCTCCAGTACATAGAAACCTAGACGGAAAACTGAAACTTTCCATCAGGGACTTTCCAGCCAGGGACCACCCACCCTCGTCTGGACTTTCCCCCTCCCCAGCCAATCACCTGGGAACATGATGTTCCCTTGCCTAATATGGGGAAAAAACACCCACCCGAATCTAGACCCAGAACCAATAAGGCTTAATCCGCCCCCCACTTGCCAACCAAGGCTCAACTTCCCCGACTCTCCCCTCCCCAGTCATGGAACCTCACCCGAGGGTGCTGGCAATAAAGCTCATCCCACAGATCATTTTGCCTTGGGGTCTCTTTCTTTTGCCTTAAAAAACCTTACAAGATCAATATAAATATTTTTAATCATCTCACAGTATGTTACTGTGGAAGTAGTTATACAACTATACAGATACGTAACTATAATTATATATATAAATTTACCATTTACCACAAAGAGTAAATTTTGCCCTATGCAAATTTTAAAATATCAACCAGATGTCTTTTCCCGTGGAAACCAGGGTAAAAGTTCTTGCCCACAGTTCCCCCCTCCTTCTGCATTGTGATCGACCTTGGTGCCTCCCCATGTGAGTCCCATGACTTGGTGTGCCCCTATCTCTTAAGATTTATGAGTAATGAATTATCTTTTCAATAGCAATCATCTCCTGATCTGTTGGCCTTATTATACCTCAGTTTTTTCTATTAATACCCTATATTTTAAAACAACTAACACAGTGAACAGAGTAGTTTAGCCTTAGACTGGAAGTTATGCCATTAGACTGCTCCTTGCTTACTGACTTTGTTCTCCGTGACAGCAGGGACAGCCTGAGGAGGTATCAGGACTTGCTGGGGAATGCTTACGCTGTGGTAAGACTACTGTTTGCTGCCTGTGCTAGGTGTTGCCATTGATTCCCATCCTAAATTCAGAATTTGAAAACAAAGCTCTCTAGTTCTTATTTGAATTACTTGCCTAGATTCTGGAATATGCTCCTGGGGGCACTGGGCTAAGTTTACAAAACACTCCACTGAAGGTGTGGCTTTTTCCAGAGGGCTGGAGGATGGGCCTGACTGATTCACCAGGCCGCACTGACAAGTCGTGGGGCAAGTTGAGTTGATTTTATTCATACATCTTAGTCTAACCCATTGAGGAGAGGGAGAATGTCCTTTGGAGGTGCTGGGGTACTGGGAGCCATGCACAAGGTCAATGTGAGGGTGTTGCTACAGGAACCATTGCACTCCACAAAAGGTGCTGTTCTAGACCTGACCTCTTGTATTGTTGCTCGAAGGATCTGACCCTTGGAGACCAGCATCATGCTTAATTGAAAAAAGGAGAGAGAGAACATTTTATTTCTATCCTGCCCAAGACCCTTGAGGAGGTCGTCGTACAATGGACTAAAGAATGTAAACAGCCCAGATAATGCCTGTGGGCCTTATTGAGCATTTTTGATTACCAGCATGCTGAGGGCCTTAAACTCAAAATCCAGAGTCTTCAAATACTGTTAGGCTACTGTTACTCTCCTAACATGGATCAAGCCCTTCAGCGGTCAGTTGGGATACCTCAGAGAGGGAGGCTACTCTCTATGGACAGAACCTATTCAGGACTACTATGGTTTATCCAGTAAGTCTCCAAAGGGTGAAAACAGTCTGAGAAGACAGGAAACTTAAAAAAAAAGCCAGTGAAAATGGACTGATCCTTCAGACCACAGAGCTAACTGCCTTATGCCAGGAAGAGGCTGCTGTTGCTCTAAGTGCAAAGCCCAGTCTCTGGGAGATGGAT
>PITA01023813.1:0-27425 GCA_004023965.1 Spilogale gracilis
AGAGAAAGTTAAGTATCACATGGTTTCACTTACTTGCGGTGCATGAGGGGTAACCTGGAGGACAGTGGGAGAAGGAAAGTAAATGGGAAGTAGGGTAATCCAGGGAGAAAAACGAAACAACAGAGACTTTGGACACAGAAACAAACTGAGGAACTTGGAGGGATGGGGGTAGAGGGATGGGAGAGCCTGGTGGTGGGTACTGGGGGCACCTATTGCGTGGAGCACTGGGTGTGGGGAATGGGGAATCTTGGAACACCGGAAAAAAAATTTAACAATAAAAAAAAAAAACTTCCATTGGCTCTGGAATATAAGTCTCCATTTGTAAAAGGTATCTCTGTACAGAATCTCTCTTTCCTTTGTGATCCTTCCCTGTTAATTACAGTTTCCATCATTAACAGGAAGGTCACACAATTCTTCTTTCAGTGCTCAGAAGGAATAATCACAAAGACACTAAGTGAAAATGTCAAGATTAATGGATAGAGTATGTTATTTCTATAAATAATATCTTTAAGTCACTTGTGAAGACAGAAGATATCTGAAAGAATGTATTTAGAAACTGGAAAGAAAAGGGAAAAAAAAGGGTGGCTGAGAAGGAATGGTAGACTTTATTATCTTCCATTCTGAATTGTATTTTGTGAGTAATATCTACTAAAAAAAAGTCTGATTAAAAAAAATCACTTTGGCCTTGGCAGGTAAAATTCCAGAACTGAGCAATCCCAGTAGTAACTAACTTGGTCAAATGAATTAAAAATAAAATTTTACATTAAGGATGTCAAAAACTATGTATATTTCAAATGTTTTTACATAAAAAGACCAACTTAAATAACAAAATTTATCCAAAAGAAAACTGAAATTTTTGCTTAAGAACTTCAAAAATGAGAATGTGTCCTCCAGATTTTTCCTAATTATGTCTTAACATTTCAAAGACAGCAACCTGAACTTTAATACACGTCTTTGGCAAGTGTTACTTCAGAAATACAGCTGATAACATTTTTATGACAATTTTATCTTGGCTTTACACAGATGATGTGCTTATGAAAAATTTAAATTATCAGAAAAAGGTTTTATGACTTGTCCAAGTAATAAAAGTAGACAATGGCAAATCTATGCCTGGAATAGGGAGCCCACTAATCCCCATACAGTGCTTTCTCAAATACATCATGATGGTTTAAATACATAGATACAGTCTGTCCTTTAAAACTATCCTCACTGGGGCCCAGCCAGTTAAGCATCTGCCTTCAGCACACCATGATCGCTTGGTTCTTGGATAGAGACCTACATCAGGCTCCCTGATTAGTGGGGACTCTGCTTCTCCCTCTCCCTCTGCCCCCTTCTCCTACTCATGTGCTCTCTCGCAAAAACAGAATCTTTAAAAAATATATAACCTTTTTAAAAATTAAAATAAAAACAAACCTCTTATTATTGTTGGCAAGCCCAACCCCACCAATCCAGTATTCAAGGCCTTAACCTCAGGATACCTGTTTTAGCTCTCTTCATTTACCCTGGAGTAGATAAAATTTCAAATGCTAAACCAATTAATTATCTTTTCACTTTTTAAAATCCAGTATTTTTTTTTTAATTTTATTTATTTATTTGACAGAGAGAGAGACAGCAAGAGAAGGAACACAAGCAGGGAGAGGAGGAAAGGGAGAAGCAGGCTCTCTGCTGAGCAGGGAGCCCGGTGTGGGGCTCGATCTCAGGACCCTGGGATCATGACCTGAGCCAAAAGCATGATAACAACTGAGCCACCCTGGTGCCCCTAAACTCCAGTGTTTTTGAAGAACCTACATATGAACACAGTACCAGGCAATATGGCAATAAAGAGAAGATAAATATAACTGGCATACTTAAGTATTATGATCAGAGTCTACCTATAAAAAGTATAGTCTTAACATACAGGACAAACATTAAGGACCTAGAGAAAGAATAAAAGAAGTAAATAATAGATCGGTTGAATAAACTCAAACTGTATATCAAGAAACAGAAGCAGGCTGTAAACCTGAATCTGGAAACCACCCTACTGAGAACAATAACAAAGAGGTTTTTTAAAAATAAAATAAATAAATAAATAAATCCTTTAGACTATTATTATAAACCATAAGAAAAGATTATAGATAGTGTCCTCACCAGAGGCCTTATGAATCATTAAAAGAAAATTAGTCAGCAGAGAACATAACATCAGAATTTGGAAAAAAGGTACAAAACCAAAATTACTTGAGATGACATAAGTGCATTCCTACTGGGTAAGCATTTTTCATGCAAGAAAAGAGAAATAAATAATAGAAATTAATTATTATAGAAATGTCTTAGAGAATTAAATCCTTAATATTGATGTTTATCATGTTTTTGCATCTTCTGTTTACATATGTGTGACATGTTAAGACAGTCTGGCTTATTAGGGTAATAGTTCACCCTAATAATTCCTTAGAACTTAGACTTGTGATTTTAATTTTTACTATAAGCAATACCAAAACTTAAGTTACTAATATTTACCATGAAGTTTCATTTATTACATATATTTAACATTTGTGAAGGTCTGTCAGAAAACTGTACTTGACAATTAGTGAATATACAAAAAAGTTAGTTTAAAATTTTAAGCCATTTAAAATAAGTTTGTCAAAGGAATAAAATATAACCAAAATCCCATTTTTAAAGATGGCTTAAATTAATTACACTTATCTTAAAAGTAAGATTTATAGGTTGAACTTTAAAACTTAATGAAAGTGAGGGTTTTAAATTAACTTTAACAAACTATGTACTAATTCTCAAAACCAAAGGAACTGCAGAATCTTTTGTTTTTTAAAAAATGGTACCTTTGAGGATATCAAATACAAGTAGTCTTACTCATCTTTTAACACCTGAGTCAAAGTCTCCCTTTTCCATAGAACCATCTATCCTATTGTGTACCAGATAAATTTGTCTCATTCAAATTGCTAATTTATTCTACTCTCGTAGTGCAACCTGTAATGAACACTCCTCTTTTAGAAACACAGATCTCCTATCCAAGACCATAAGCACTCTCAGAACACGGACCGTGTCTTATACTACTCTTTACCTCTAAGGGTATCTCCTATGAGGCAATCCTAATATATAGTAACAACTGGTGGTTGATTAACAGAATTTTAATAATCATGAGTTTCTTTTTAAATGCACTATTACCTCTGTTACATCCCAATGATGTAAAAATTGATCCAAGTCGGTAAGGTAAAGAAGCACAGGGGAAAGCTGTGTCTGGATGACATGAGGAACTCCTCGAAGGCTCTGAAGCCAAGTCAACTCCTCTTTTGAAAACCCTAATTTGGGTATAAAAAAAGTCAACTTAAAAAAATAAATCACAAAGCAGATTATATTCTTCATTTTTTTAACAGACAGACATGATATGTACCTTCAAGTTAAATTCTTCTTCAAGGTTTGTTTTCTTTGAATTTCTTCGTTTCATATATTTTAAAGAATGAATTGCTAGCAACGAAGGCAGTAAAATTCATATAATTATGTACACAAAGAATGTGATCTGACCCAATATTATGATACAGCAGGAAACAGGTTTTACCCCTTAAATTAGAAACTTTATGGCAGGTTTAAAATAAATAAAATGATATATGACTTCATGCATATACTATCTCTATATTTTCTTATATAATAGCCCTACAAATGTTTTAGAATTACTCTATCCCTCCTAAACCTTTCTGGGTTTTTTTAAATAATACATGTATAGTTCCTCCAACTATACCTTGTATGACAAAACTTGATTCTCTTACCACCCCTATTACACTCGGTCTAACCTCTACACAGACAACCTGACAGTCTCTTCTCAAACACCATGCTCAGGATGATCAGAATACCAGTGATGTGATCTGCTTTGATGTTCAGATCACTGTTTTTCCAGGACACAGCCCACAAGAGTCCTTCCTTAATGTAGTTTCATGGCCACACACTACTGACTCCTAATGAGCTTTCCAAAACCACTATAACTTCTGATTGGTAATACTATTAAAACAAAGTCCGTGCCTCCCATCTCAAAGGTGCACATCCAAAACTACCAAATAAATACATTTATCTCATATGCAGTATATTATCTCGCTGGATTTAGCTCATCAGCACTTATCTTTTTGGAGTCTGACTTAACCTATCCATTAAGTCTCCTAACTTTAAGTCTTCAGAAAATTTCAAATAATCTCATCTTCGTCATTCAAATATAAAACAGAAATGCTGAAATAATCATTTAAAACAATACTTATATATCTAGCTTACAACATTTCTACACTCATCTTCACTAATTTTTCGAGAGAAAATGGAATGTAGAAAACGGCTTATCAAAACCTGATCTACATTCCTATCAAGTCAAACATTTTAAACATGTTAAAGACAGATATCTGTTCATCAATTTTTCTCAAGTATGCAAAGGGGTTTGCATCTGGCTATCTGAAAAAGAGTCAAGTAGGGGCTTCTGGGTGGCTCAGTCAGTTAAGTGTCTGCCTTTGGCTCAGGTCACGATCCCAGGATCCTGCTCAGCAGGCAGCCTGCTTCTCCCCCTCTCTCTCTCTCTGCCCTTCCCCACCACTCATATGCTCTCTCTCAAATAAATAAAAACTTTAAGAAAAACTTTTTTGAAAAAGAGTCAAGTATGTCCAATTCACTGTAAACCAAGATAATACAGTTGAGAAATAAGACTAAGAAAACTATAATCATGTGATATTCAAATAATCCCCAGAGTACTCATCCTCTGAGAGATTTAAACATAAATCGTGTATATTCCTGCCTCAAGAGCCTGACAATGGAGGAAGATTTCTACTTATTAGCCAATAAAAATCATTTCAAGATAAACAGATTATCATCTTCAAAACTTAGACCCAAACAGCTAAGACAGCAAATCTGAGGAGAATTTTCATGCTAGGTTATGTCTTTCCTTAATTTGGCAGGTGAATGTCTTTACCTGTAAGTGTTGAAAACAAGAAGCTGAAATAGTCCACGTCACTCATCAACCAGTCTTTAACTGAGTACTTCCATCCAGAAAATGATGATCTATAGTAAACAATGGGAGAATTATTACCAGAAGTGACCAAATTGAAGACTCTAGAAAAAGAGCATAGTATACAATAATTTTTCTTTACTGAAAACAAATTACAAACTTAAAAGCCCATAGTATATATTCACTTTATATGTAAGGTCTCAAGTACCGTAATATGGAAAATGTAAGTTCTAACATATTTATATTTATGTAAAGTTTTCATGAAAAAGCATAATTGGTCCATATATATAATGTAACCTAGAAAATTTCTAAACCACTTGAAAATCAGACTCTAAGGAGCCAAGATGAAGTTCTGCTTTTCAATAGTAGCTATAGCTGCTACTTGATTTTTATAAAGTCTTACCTTGCTTACTCAAGTGAGTTAAGCTTCAAGAAGCTCCACCTTCCAACCTAACTAAACAAAAACTATCCTGATTGGGCAAAGAATATTACTAGTAACGCGCCTGGGTGGCCCAGTGGGTTAAGGCCTCAGCCTTCGGCTCAGATCATGATCTCAGGGTCCTGGGATCAAGGCCTGCATCAGGCTCTCTGCTCAGCAGGGAGCCTGCTTCCTCCTCTCTCTCTGCCTGCCTCTCTACCTACTTGTGATTTCTGTCAAATAAATAAATAAAATCTTAAAAAAAAAAAAAAAAGAATATTCCTTGTAAAGCCACTCTATGATAATTATGTGGTCCTATACTTTGCAAAGCCGTAACTGGGTCTACTTCATAATACTGCAGGTCAAGTACTGGGAGGGAACTTAAGGGAACAGCTAAATGTAAAGCAGCTTCTCATTAAATGAGGATTATCTGGTTCCTGCTATGGGATCAGTTTCCAGTGATTCCTTTAAAAACTCTCTTCAAGTTAAGGCTAAGAAAAAGACAGCAAATTTCAGCCTTAGATAATGTCAAGAAAAGGGGGTGGGAAGATGCTGAAAATGAGGAGATCCAACAAGCTAAGGCTACGAATTTTATCACAGCTAGCCAAATAAATATCTAACAAAATTAGGAGTTTCTAATTCAACTAGAAGCACTTAATTTTTTTTAACTGTTAAAAACAGCTGTGTTTATATTTATTAATATTCTTGGATTTGGGGAGTTAAAATAATGTAAACACCCTTCTGAGTATTACTCCCACAACAAGCAAAGGACTATGGAGGGAATATCAAAAGGTAAGAGTTACAAGAAAGGTCAGAAATACACAATGGAAAGTAGTATGAAAATGGTAGTTAGAGAGCAAACTAATGTTTTCAAACCCAGTGAAAAGAGGAATCAACTGTGCCATCCAGTGGCTAAAAGAGGTAGCAAATCCCTTTAAGAGTCCACTTTGAACAAATGATAAGCAACATTAATGTCCTTAAAATTATGCCCATATGTACTGTCCAAGCCAGAGCACTTCTGAGAGTAAGATAGGACAAAGAAGTAAAGTGAATCTGTTCCTGGCAGAGCAGGTCATATATTTACCACTTAAAACCCAAGCCAAATTTCTTAGTCCCTAAATTTCTCCCTTGTCAAAGATTTTTATCTAACAATGCAGACTACCTTCCAACATTTATGTCTTATGTGTCCCAATCTAGCTGTAAATAAACTATGGGCCAAAAAGGTAAGGAATGAGCAAAAGCAAGTAGAAAAATACAAGCAGAAAGCTACGGGGGGGGGTGGGTTGTGAAACTCTAAAAAACTGTAAGTGGGCAATAAAAAAGGTAGGGGCAGCAACTCTGCGCTTCTCAAAAGATAAAATGAATACCAACAGTTTTCACTTGATGGGTTTGTCACACGTGGAACAAACTAATATTCTCTCTCATAAAGACAAACAGGGTGTCAGAACTACAAAACCTAAATTGAACCTGATATTACAATCCAATTAATGTAACAGAAAAAAATCAGAATTAAAGGACTATTTCAGGAAAATTAACCAGGGAACAGTGCACAAGATAGATGGGATATTATAATAGTAAAGGTAGAAGATTATAAAGAAAACAGGTGACTACTTCACAGTCAGGGTCAAGGAGATAAAGGGATATTTTGAAAAGAAAACCAGATACAAAATAACTCAGCATATGTCTGAAGGAAGCAAACATTATTGTTAAATTCTCAATCTAGGAACTGATGCAATGATAATGTCATTGGCCCAAGAAAGCTGAGAAATCCTCATTTTGTAGTATTTTTTAAAAGAGAGATTAGTTTGAATGGGAACAATACATCTACAAAAAGAGAAGCTGACCTAACAGACTTTGCTAAAAAGCAAAATTTAACTTGGTGGACTTTTAGCTACAATGAAATTCGCCATTAATGATTATGAACCCTTACTATTATTTATAAATTTATTTTCTCAACAGTTACCACAAATCTCCACAGGAAAAACATAAAAATGTGAAAACATTCTTGACAAAAAGTTATTAAGCAAAGTGAATCATAAATGATGTTGATAAAGATATTAAAAATAGCTTTTAAGGAGAATCAGTTTCAAGAAGTGTTCAAAAGGTTATTTTTAAATCACTTTTAAAACAGATCCTTCATGATTTATATTAAAGGAGCAGAGTGCCCTCTACTGGAAGTCAATAAACAAAACCAGCTCAGGAAGAGAAAAAGAACATTTAATTTTTTAAAAGGCCTAACTAATATTAAATAATTGCTTACTAGATAAGGAGCAGGATTTTGTTCCCCTAAGAAAAGAAAACACGCGAAACTAATAAATGCTTAAAATACTTAAAAATAAGACCAAGTTCTCTAATGCATGTGCACACAGAAATGTAACTGAATTCTCACATAAATACAATGTTACAGATAGCTTTCTTTTGCTAAAAGGAAAGGTTATCATCAGTTATGAATCACACTTTAGGTGACTAGGTTCCAACATATGTACTATAATGGTAAGAAGAGAATGTCAAAGCAGCTAAAGAAAGTTTACTAATAAAGTGAGCTACTCCTAGTTAACTGGGCTAGGGAATTTGTATGTACAAGAAACCACAAGACCTCAGCAGTTTTTAAACTGTTTAGGTATAGCCTAGATTTTAATTTCTGCCTAAAACCTTATTAGACCCTGTCCATGAACCACAATCAGTAATGAGTATTACTGAAAATATTATGCCTGGGATGTCTGGGTGGCTCAATTGGTAAAGCGACTGTCTCCGGCTCAGGTCACGATCTCAGGATCCTGGGATCGAGCTCCACATTGGGTTCCCTGCTTCTTGGTGAGCCTGCTTCTCCCTTTCCCTTTGCCCCTCCCCTTGCTTGTGCTCTCTCTTGCTCGCTCTCTCTCTCAAGAATAAATAAAATCTTAAGGGATGCCTGAATGGCTCAATTAAGCATCTGTCTTGGGCCCAGGTCATTGATCCCAGGATCCTGAGAGAAGAGTCCTGCATCCCTGCTCAGCAGGGAGCCTGCTTCTCCCTCTGCCTGTCACTCCCCCTGCTTTGTGCTCTATAACGAATAAAAAATCTTAAAAAAATAATAAAAGTATTTAAGAATAAATAAAAATGTCTAAAATACAAACATGAGGTGTTTAATACTTTGTGTTTAAACAAAGTATTTAAATAATACTTTGAACCATCTGCAATATGAAACACTATTAATTGGTTATAAAACATTTAAGAGTAGAGGTGCCTGGGTGCCTCCATTGGTTAAGCATCTGCCTTCCTCTCAGGTCAAGATCCCAGGGTCCTGGAATCAAGTCCCTGCTCAGTGGGGAGTCTGCTTCTCTCTCTCCCTCTCTCCCTGCTCATGCTCACTCTAATAAATAAAATCTAAAAAAAAAAAAAAAAAAAGAGTAAAATGATACAGTCACTGTGGAATATGGTATAGCAATTCCCTGAAAAATCAAAAAATTACCATGTGATCTAGCAATTCCACTTCTGGGTATATAGCCAAAGAATAAAAAGCAAGGACTCAAAAACAGGTATTTATACACCAATTTCAAAGCAGCATTATTCACAATAGCCAGAAGACAGACACAATCAAGTGTCCATCAACAAGTAAACAAAATGTATTATATACATATAATGGAACATTAAGTCAGCCTTTAAAAAGAAATTCTGATACATGATACAATATGGATGAACCCTGAAGAGTTATGCTGAAATGAGCAAGACACAAAAGGACAAATACTATAAGATTCCACTTATATATATGAAGTACTTAGAATAATCAAAAGCATGAAGGTAGAACAGCGGTTACTAAAGGGCTGGGGGCGGGGGGAATGGAGGAGTTACTATTTAATGCAAGCAGAGTTTCAGTACAGAATGATAAAGTTCTTGTGATGGACAGTGGTGCTATCTGCACAACAATGTAAAAGTATTTGATGCCACCACCATATATTTTTAATTGTGTATTTAAAACTGGTTAAAATGGTTAAGTTTTATACTATGTATATCTAAACACACACACACACACACACACACACACACATTTCAAGTGATCCCTTGTCTGAGTCCACAAATGTTATTTGACCAGCTATATTAAATTTGTAGGTCTCTGAAAAGGTTCCATATCACAATTCCGTAACACCGAAGGACTTAAGTAAGCACAGTACTCACCTGCCACTGAATCCTAACTTCATGCTTTTGATAATTTCTAACCTGTATAAATCTATACAATTATAGACAATTACAATCTATACAAATCACTTAAAAAAACTGAAACAGTCTTACTTTAGTGAGCTTATTCTAGCAATAATATCAGCAGTTTTAATTGTTGCATTAAGAGCAAATGAAGTTAGTAGCAGTATGTAGCTTTAAAAAAGTGTTCCATAGTTTCATATTCCCAGGAAAAGGCACAGGGAAAAAGACCAAATACTTCAAATACAGGTCACTACAGGATGCTACCTCACGTGCAGTATCCCGATAAGCATGGCAGCCAAACTTGAACTGAGTCTTCCCATAATACAGCAACGACTTAACCGAGAAAGTAAATCAGCAGGCAGACTGGGTAGAAAATATACAAGCTGGACCAAACGCTGCTGAGACTCTGCTGGGAGGACCACCACAGTGCCTTCTTGTGGATCTAATGGGGTAAGTACATATACTAAATTCATAAAAGATGAATTTATAAAGGTATAAAAGAAATACAGACTAAATCAATAAAGCAGACTGATTACTGTGTTAAACTGAATTCCAATGTATCAACTACATAAAAAGTTTTATCATAAAGTGTATGTTCAACATAAAAACTATTTTATTAAGTAAAACAATGAACATAATCATTAAAGATATATTCAACACTGTAATAATTCCCTAATACCCAAGAGTCTTATGTGTGAAATAAGAACTCTGATGGGGGTAAAGGGATTAAACAGAAAAAACAAGCACTTCTGCAAAAACAGTGACAGTTACAGTATCAACCTATTTTAAAGCAAAAGATACTACATAAAAGCAATACTAGAAAAAAAAAAAAAAAAAGACCGCACTTAAAAATGTAACCCCCAAAAGGTGGAACTAAACCAAAATGTTCATCATTTAATGAATGGATAAATACAAGTAAAAGATCCATACAATGGAATACTAGTACTCCACAATAAAAACTGAAGTTCAGATGCATGCATGCTAGATGCATGAACCCTGAAAATAGTACATTAAGTCGCCAGATTCAAAAGGCCCCATATTATATAATTCCATTTATAATAAATGTTCAAAACAGGCAAATCCGTAGAGACAGAAAGGTAGATCTGTGTGTCAGGAGCTGGGGAAGGACTACTAATGGGTATAGTTTCTTTCTGAGGGGATAAAAATATTCTGGAATCAGAGAGATTGCACAAGTTTGGGAATATGTTAAAAATACTAAAATGTAGGGAAGAGTGGGTGGCTCAGTTGTTAAGCATCTGCCTTTGGCTCAGATCATGATCCCAGGTGCTGGGATCAAGCCCCATATCCCACAACCTGCTCAGCGGGGAGCCTGCTCCCTTTCTGACTCCCCCTGCTTGTGTTACCTCTCTCGCAGTCTGTCAAATAAATAAAATCTTTAAAAATAAACAAAAAAACCCCCCACTAAAATGGCAAGTTTTATGGTAGGTGAACTACATCTCAATAATATAAATTCATATATGTATATATCTTGGTATGATTTTATTGGCATTTTTGCTTAAAATGTGAAATAGTTCCAGATGAATAAAAAAATATAAATATATATGGAAGTCACACAAGATATTCATTATGATTAAGTAATTTGCTGCCAAAGCTTCAAAGGATTTTTTAAAAATTCCTGATCAGTTTTGAATTTGTGAACAGCATGTGGTGAAAACAATTTAAGAATCCAAGAAGCATGTAACAACCACTAAAACTTCTAAAACTACCCTAATAAAAAATACTACTGAAAATGAATTTACTATTTGGCAATTTAACCATGGTATAACCATGGTTTATAACAATTTAAAGGAAAGGCAAACCTAAAGCATTCTCCTTAGAAATCTGCCTGGGTGGCTCAGTTGGTTAAGCGACTGCCTTCGGCTCAGGTCATGATCCCGAAGACCTGGGATCGAGCCCCACATCGGGCTCCCTGCTCGTCAGGAAGCCTGCTTCTCCCTCTCTCACTCCCCCTGCTTATGTTCCCTCTCTGGCTGTGTTTCTCTCTGTCAAATAAATAAATAAAATCTTTAAAAAAAAAAAAAAAAAAAAGGAAATTTCCTAAATGAGGGTAGATCATAGATCAGTGGTTACCTACACAGTTAAAGTCTTACCATAGATTCGCAGAGCAGAAGCTTGTAAACTTTTTAGTAATTCTTTATTTGCTCGTGCTGCTGCAGTATGGATAATATCGATAAGCTGTGTTGAGAGCTCGGGATTTCGGGAACCAAGGTGAGCAAGTTGCAATGGTAAACCAGCCAGCCAACGAGATAACACCTTACTACGGTATCTAAGAAAAACCAAATAAGAACAAAATAATACTTTTCAAACACAAGGGAAATAAGTTTAAACATAAAAAATTTTAATTGGAATATACCACAGAGTAACAAATCATCTTATAAGAACACCACAGGTACTCATTTAAACATTTGAGAACCTACAAGAATGGCAGCATCGTTTATTCAGCTACGGCATTTTACAGGGTTTTACCCACTAAATTAAAAAGATCATGTAATCTAGGGCACTATCTAAATTGTATGTTTATCTTAAAAAAACACAGACACTACTACTTTTTGTTTTATTGTAATTGTTAGCTATCATACTATATTAACTCACTGATGCAGTCAATAAATGGTGCTCCCAAAATGAAAGGCTTTGAACCATGTTATTTTAGTTCTTCGGTATACAGGTGACCCTTGAACAACACAGATCTGAACTACGTGGGTCCACTTACTAAGCAGTTTGTGTTTTGTTTTGTTTTTTCCATAAATACACTGGACAATTTTTTTTGAGAACTGCAACAATCTGAAAACCACACAAAGTGCACAGCCTAGAAATACTGAAAATATTCTTCTTAGAAGTTAGGTATAACAGTAAGAATATATGTAACATAAAATTACACCTAAATAATTAGGTGTAATATATGTAACATATATATTATATGTTATAACTATAATATATGTAACATAAAATACGTGTTTATCAACTGCTATTGGAAAGGCTTCTAGTCAACAGTAGGCTGTTAATAGTTAAGTTTGGGGGGAATCAAAAGTTACACACAGATTTTTGACTGTGTGCCAAGGAGTGGGGGGGTGTGGGGGTATGTGTCAGTACCCCTACAATGTTCAAGGGTCAACTATACTTGTACTTGGTAAAGCTCCAATGTCTCTTCACTCTTCAATCTCTTTTGCTGCATCTCAAGAGTTTAATGATTTAAGCATGGCCTTTGTTGTCACACCGACCTGAACTTAAGTCTCAGCTCTGCTTCCCATTAGTTACAGGACACTCACTGACTTATTTAACCTGAGCTTCAGTTTCCTCCTATAAAACAAAAGTAACAGTACCTACACCTCACAGGAGTATGAGATTTGGATAATTATGAAAAGCATCTGGTCTGTACTAAAGACTCAAATATGTTTCAACAATTACCTGTGTATGCTGAGGTAGACCCAACCCTTATCTTCTGCCTAAACATATCTTCCTGACTATCTGAAATATTCCTCAAACTCACATCAGAAAATTAATTCCTTATTTCTATTCTGTGTATGGTCCATTTCACTTGATAGCACCAAACTGAGCCAGAAACATTCTCATCTTCTATTGTCATCATTCTTATACCATATAACACAACATGTAATTAAAGGCTAGTGGTTCAACCTCCATAATTTTTACGGAAAGCAAAAGGCAAGGCTGAGGCTGTTATAGGTTATTCCAATTGTCCTTAAGCTGTAAGTGGACAAGTGGAAACACACGCTTAAACGAGCTTTATCTACTTGGTTATATACATAAAGATTACTGGCACTATTATATATGCTTCTTTATACAAGTTTTTATCTTTTCTTATATGCAACCAAACAAAATAAAAAGTGAACTCCTCCAAAGATTTTATCACCCTATTGTCTTAAATACAAAAAAAAAAACCACAAAAACACAAAAACCTTACAAGAAAAAGAAAGGCAAAATAAATGAAACTTTACCTGACTCTGTAAGATCTCAGTTCTTCTTTTTGATAAATTTTACTGAAAAACTTCAGTAACAAAGTCCGAACTGGAAGGAGAAGGCCTCTCTGCTGATACAATGTATAAACTGCCTTGATGAGAGACTCTGTAGCCTCTAAAAACAAAAACAACTGCATATGAAGCAAATGTTTCTTCACCAGCTCTAATTCCTCTAAAAGCACAGAAGCACTTTACTTTGTTCCTATGACAAAGCAGGTATTAGTCACAAACTGGTAACTACCAATGAAGTCCTGTAGCAATGACCTACTATAAAAGTCGAACCAACCAGAGATTACAGTATTAATTGTTTTAAAGGACAACAAACCTATGTAGTGATGACAACAATCAGAATATCAGAAAGATGAATAAGATGGGAACCAAAAAGGAAAGCTCTGTTTTTGAATGAAGAGAATTAGTAAGTCACACTAAAAAAGAACTTATTATGACCTAACTTCAGGCCAGAAGAAAGGTAGAGGATTCATTCTATACAGATAAAAGGGAAAAGTGCCAATTTCTAATCAAACTAGATCAGAAAAGGGTATTTTTTCATCATTAGGCTCAATGGCATTTCCTCTTTATAATGCCTATCTTCTTTCACTCAAGTCTGTAATTTCCTAGAAATCTTAGCATATTGCTTCAGAGTAGACCTACTCACTGAGAAAGAGATTCTCCAAGCCATAAAAAACTTCAGTGTTCAAGCAGAGCTATCTTTTATGGCTTGAATGTTAACCTGATTACATGGAATATCTGGAAGTCGTTAATTCAAAGCTAGACCCTAAGAGTATGCATAAGAGCTCCTCTCTGGGGCATCTGGATGGCTCTCAGTCATTGGGCGTCTGCCTTCGGCTCAGATCATGATCCCAGGGTCCTGGGATCGAGCCCCACATTGGGCTCCCTGCTCAGTGGGAGGCTTGCTTCTCCCTTTCCCACTCCCCCTGCCTGTATTCTCTCTCTCACCGTCTGTCAAATAAATGAAATCTTTAAAAAGGAAGAAAAAAAAAGCTCCTCTCTTAAAGAAAGACAAAGCAGTAACACCTACCTCTGTTAGGTTGTATCTGCATTAACCTCCATGATACCCCAAGCAATCTGTTCAGCTGCTTACTATTTAGCCTAAAGCCATCTTCAAGGGTCTCTGTCACAAATTTCCTTATCATTTCTATCCAATTGGAATCCTTCTGCAAAGTTGAGGCATTTGCCAGGGAGACCATGATATCAGACAGTGTTAAATTCAGTAATAGATGATCTACATTATTGGAGAGAATCGTGCAATGCTTGATGCTAAAAACAAACAAAGATACACACATCTATAAAGTGTTATATCTACCATGCCTGCTTCATTTAGAATACTTAATCTATCAATGGGTCAAAATATTTCCATCTAAAATAAACTGCCAAGAAGACAGGTACAGAAGCAAGGTTTAGGTCACTGTTTTATAAATAAACCATTCCTTAAAGTTGTTAAGAAGATGTGAATTACACTGTATACTGCTCACTTCATTACCCAAGTTCCTCTTCACACAAAAAATAAAGGCCCTTGTAAAAAGGCTTGGTAATCCTAAATGTAACCGAAGACTTGAGAACCTCAACATGCTTGAAGATTTTTTTAAAGCAGATACTGATATCTGGATGTAGATCACAGCAGATGTTGATGCTGCTTTACCTCACCACATAACCACTAATTTCTCCCGGCCACAACTTCCATCTGTGGAACATAAGGAGACTGGTCCAGATAAGCACTGTTCTGAAACAACTTATATAACACATATATTAAAATCTGTTTTTTCTAGCCAAATAAAACACATTTCTTTCAAAGGTTCAAAGAAATTTCAAAAAACAAAACAAAAAACCTCAAATAAATACTTTCATTAAAAATAAACTAAAACTTAGAATATGAATACGTATGTCAGACTATGGCATATTCAACAACAGAGCCTATTTATTTAAGGTTTCAAAAAATGTAAAGTTAATTAAAAAAATCTAAGTAACCAATTTTAAAGGAAAAGGCTAATTCTAGATCAACCATGATCAAGGAAACAGTAGTGAAGAACCAAGAATACATGGGAAGGGAATAAAGGAAATCTGGTGCTATCACAGCAACAAATGTAGGGTTAGGAATGACAGATGAGCATGGAAAGGTAAAATGGAACCAGATAATAAAGAGTCAGGGAGGCTAAGGGCACTAAAATCAATTCTGCAACCACATGAGTAACATGGTTGAAAACTTACTGATGGGTGATTCATGAGGACAGAAAAGGAAAAAAGAGTTACAAGAATATAAAAAGGAAGCAGGGGCAACTGGGTGGCTCAGAGGGTTAACTGTCTACCTTCCGTTCAGGTCAGGATCTCCAGGTGCTGGTACTGAGCCCCAGGCCCCGGGGGATCCCTGATCAGCGGGGTGTGTGCTTCTCCCTCTCCCCTCACTCATGCTCCCTCTCTCAAATGAATAAATAAAATATTTGAAAAACAAACAAAAACAAAAAAGCAGTTATTTGGCATTTACAACAATCTAGGCAAGAGATGACAAACTCAAGAACCAGGGTCAATGTTGGGCATGGACTGGGAGAAGACACAACATTTAGGAAGAGTAAAAATTAGCTGGATTTGAAGTTTAAGTGTATACATGTATACGAATTTGGGGATGGTGGGAATTGGAGGAATCAAAAGTTCCAGCACTGGCAACTGGATAAATGAAGGAGCGGAGATCCAGAAAATAATTACCTTTGATATGTGGAGCTTATAGTGTGTCTCTGGTATAATTCCAGGCAGAGACAGCCAACAGACAACTCAAAGTACAAGTCTGACACTGGAGGGAGAAGTCCAAGCCAAATGACCACATTATTAAAACATGACCACTCCTAGCTGCAAAAGTAGGAAATCCAGTTTTTATTTTGTATAAGCCTATTCCTAGCTAAACACTGGAATTTAAGAAAGGAAAGACAGAATGGGACAGATAACTAGCAGGCTACACACCACAAACCGAAATTACTAGAAAGTTTTTTTGTCAAACTTCCCAGCGCCCAAAACCAAAGCACATTTTAACACTAACTAGACCACACAAAAATTTAATTGCCACATTTCTTCAAAAGCAGAGCTTACCAAGATCTACCATAAATTTATCTCAAGCAGCGTAATCTATTACTGTCTGGAAGTTCTCAATGGACACTGCAAACTTGGGAAAATTTATTCTGCTCCTCTAATAATTTATAGAAATTTTTAAACACTAAATATGCCAACCATCAATTCTATGAGGGAGGGAGGCAGGCTGATGGAGATACCAATTTTCAGTAATGATAATGTAGGTAATTACAACTAATCCCTTTGTTGAAAACAACTTTAAAACTAGATGAAATCGTTTTTAAAAACCTTAAAAATATTGAAGAGCTAGGAAGATAATGAACATTTACTGGGTCCCAAAATCCACAAAAAAAAAAAAAAAAAAAAAAAAAAAAAAAAAAAAAAGCAATATATAGCACTCAAGGCTCTGTCCTCAGGGCAACTAACAATTACAAAGAAAAAGCTGGAAAACTGATGTAACCTTTTAGCAGCCTCAAAGGGAAAAATCAGAGCCCAGGGCCTGCCAAACATGAGAACTTTCATATATTATCCAGGGTAAAGGTGAACTGGAAATACAAACAGCTCTTAGATAAAACTTAATTTCAATTTTGCTGTATACCAGTGATCTGAATAACATTTCCTCCCAACTAGCTCTATATATTCAACACAATTCAAATCAATATCTCAGCATGCTATTTGTAATATTTGTAATCATAAAATGATTCTGAAAGTTTACACGGAAAAGCAAAAGACCTAATACCCAACACATGACTGAGGCAGAACTAAGCTGGAAGACATATACTAACCAAATGCGAGAGTTACTATACAACTATAGTAATCAAAACAGCTTGGAACTGGTAAAAGTACAGACACACATAGGTAAAATGGAACAAAGAGCTCCAGACAGACTCACAAAAATCTAATCAACTATTCTCTGACAAAAGAGCAAAACCAATTCAATGCAGAAAGGACAGACTTTTCAACAAATAGTGATGGGAGGAAATGGACAGAAATTCTACAAATGAAAAACGAAAATTCAGTGGATTTTTATCTGAGCTCAGATAAACTGAATAATTAAAAGCTGGCAGGTATGCAGTAAAGAAAAAGAAAAATAGGCAGACAATTCAGTAAGTAGGTCTAACATGTATTTAATTACTTTTTACTGGAAAGGAAAGAAATGGGACTGCAGTAATTTTTTTTTAAGATAACCAGAATTTATCAGATCTGTTTAAAGACATTTCATTTGAGATTTAAGATTTCAGATTTAAGAAATTCACTGACATCCCAAGAATAAAAAAAAATTTTTTTAAAAAGGGCGCCTGGGTGGCTCAGTGGGTTAAGCCTCTGCCTTCGGCTCAGTTCATGATCTCAGGGTCCTGGGATCGAGGCCCACATCGGGCTCTCTGATCAGCAGGGAGCCTGCTTCCTCTTCTCTCTCTGCCTGCCTCTCTGCCGACTTGTGATCTCTCTCTGTCAAATAAATATATAAAATCTTTTTAAAATTTTTAAAAAAAGGGGGCGCCTGGGTGGCTCAGTTGGTTAAGCAACTGCCTTCGGCTCAGGTCATGATCCCGGAGACCCGGGATCAAGTCCCACATCGGGCTCCCTGCTCAGAGGGAAGCATACTTCTCTCTCTCTCACTCCCCTTGCTTGTGTTCCCTCTCTGGCTATTTCTCTCTGTCAAATAAATAAAACCTTAAAAAAAAAAATTTTAAAAAAAACCAACCCACCTGGATACATCATTGCTGCAGAAAATAAAAAGAAAAATCATGGGGAATAGGAACAGGAATTTTGTAAAGTAACAATTACACTCATAGCTGACTTCTTAATAAAGCAATAAAAATCAGCAAATAGTAAAGTATTACTGTCAGTGTGCTCAAAGAAAACTGCCAAACCTACAGTACTATACTCTGCTAAAACACTCCTTAAAAATGAAGGAAAAATAATATTTTTAGACAAAACAAAAAACAACCTCCAGCAGATTCTAAATTATCTCAAATGCATGGAAACAGATACATGAAAAAATGAAGAGAAACAACCAGAAAACACGTGAATAAAACTCAGGTGATGGATACAAGTTCTCCAAAATACTAATTTTTGATGGAAAGCTCAAACTTTATCATTGGCACAAATACTGTCAGCTATTTTCTTGGAACTGATAGGCTTTTTGTTCACTTTGAGAAAATAACTGTCAAATCCCCAAGTCTGAAAACCCACAGTCTGTCTGTCATTCTTCCAAGTTAAAATTGTGTCTGTCACAGGAAAGTACTCACAAGTAGAGCCATCACAAAAATGTATTTGAGACAATTATACCCCAGTCTCCCCATTTCATCACACTGAATATGGGGGGGGGGAGGGGATGTGTTCTCAAGGGTCATGACTTAATAAAATTAAATAATTCTTACTGCTTCATTAAGGACCTTTTTAAGTGAAACTGGCTCTGGCTTGTTCTTTTAAACTGTGAGTGCCTGGTGAAGAACACAGTGTTTTACTAGTTTGATGCCACTGCCTTAGTTTATGCTAAGATACTGGCACTTTTACCCACCACCACTTTTGCACCATCAGTGCAAATGTCAGAAAAATCAAAAAGGTAAATAATGTCTTAATTGTGAAAACAGTTCTGACTTTACAGACCCAGAGGTCACAGATCACCCTTTGAGAACTGCTGTCTTAGATAAATGACATGAGTAACCCAGCTAACTATAACAAATTGTCTCACAATAGCAACAATGATCTACTGTTTGCAGGATATCCCAAGAAGCTCCCCTCCCCCATCCCCAATCTAATTTGTTCTGTTCCTCTATCTCAAGGTTCTCCCAAAGTAATATCAACCCTAAGAATTTCAGATTCTGGATCTTCAGTGATATCCTTACTTAAACCAGTTAGGAAATTTTTCTATATACAATACACCCAACAAACTTCCTTTTTACCATCCATAAACCTTACAGTGTTCCAGAGCATCTTTTCTTTTGGCCTTAACATTTCTATTCAATGTAACTACAGGAAACTCAAATTTCTTCTACAGATGAAACTGCAAGTCAACTTCCTTTTGAATTCTGCCTCAATTCCTGCTGCACTCTTTGGGCCCTATTCTGTCCTTATTTTCCCCACAAAGAAATCATTTGCTAGTAATTTTTTTAATTTAATCATTCACATACTGTCTATTTACTATGTTTAATATAGTCACTTTTTAAAGACAAATAGAATTTCTTTCTTTTTTTTTTAATTTTTTTTTAAAGATTTTATTTATTTGACAGAGAGAAACACAGCCAGAGAGGGAACACAACAGGGGCAGTGAGAGGGAGAAGCAGGCTTCCCGCCGAACAGGGAGCCCGATGTGGGACTTGATCCCGGGTTTCCGGGATCATGACCTGAGCTGAAGGCAGTCGCTTAACCAACTGAGCCACCCAGGCGCCCCAAGACAAATAGAATTTCTAAAAGAAACCGGTCGCTACCATAAGAAGACTAATCTTTCCTTATGCCTTTTGCAATAAATTCCCAATAACCCAACCAACACTTAATTAACCTCAACCTGCCAAATCAAAGCTCTCCATTACCTCTCAAAAAATAAACTAGTTTTGCAAATCTTACCAACTAGCAGACTACTGTTCTCAGCAGTGAACTTCTCTCACAAGTTGATGTGCAGGCTGAAGGCAAGACTTAGCTGTATTGTACAGCTTATGGGGTCCCCAAAAGAAGAAAAGACAAGACATAGCTTTCATGATACAAGAGAAGTCATTTTAAATCCCCAGCTATTTTCCTATTTTCCCTGATCAATACCCCACTGGCTCTACTAGCCTAAGCACACCTCTTACAACACATCCTCACAAAGAAATACAAAAACCTCAGTAGTTAAGGATTTTAAGGGAACTAAAGGAATGCAAAAACAGTCTCTAACAGGCCAGTAAATAGGCTAACCATAACAGAAACAATAAATCAGTAATGAAACTCCCAGTTTCAAAAATAAGCAAGGCCCTGCATTCCTTACCCAAGATAAGGAGCTCAAGACCCCATCCAGTTTATACCCTAAGAGCTTGACAGAAGCCCTTTCCCCTGACAGTTACCCTGCTTCATTATGTTAAAAGTCTCCACCCCAGGAGGAGCACAGGGTTCACACAGCATCCATGTACAGGCATGTTTCCTCAATATATCGGCACAAATTTATGCCTGCCTTTACATGTCATAACAAAGCTCCCCTTGCTGAGTATTCATCCTAAGCCCTAAATAAAAAGAACCCACTCACCCAGACTCAGGGAGTCAAGGCTTTTTAAGTTATTCCCCTATGATCTCCTTATTTGCAGTAAATAGGTTCTTTTGTGCAACAACCTCACCTGGTGAAATCTCTGTATGTAACCCAACAAGGAATGAACTCAGGTTATTTCAGTTACAGTATCTGTTCCCAGTACATATTAGAGTTACCTTGTTAGAATAATCACCACACAGATTCGTAAATTTTGCACACAAAAAGAAAAATTTTCTTAGGGGCACCTGGTGGCTCAGTTGGTTAAAAGTCCAACTCTTGATTTTGACTTGAGTCATGATCTCAGTGTCATGAAATCAAGCCCCACATCAGGCGCTGTGCTCAGTGTGGAGTCTGCTTGATTCTCTCTCTAATCTCCCTATGGCCCTCCCCTTGCTAGCACTCTCTCTTTAAAATAAATAAAAATCTTGAAAAAAAAGCAAAGAGAGAAAGAGAAAGACAAAGACAAAAGACAAAGGAAGGAAGGAAAGACAGGCACCTCGGTGGCTCAGTGAGTTAAGCGTCTGCCTTCAGCTCAAGTCCTGATCTCAGGTTCCTGGGGATAGAGCCCTGCATTAGGCTCCCTGCTCAGCAGGGAGTCAGCTTCTCCTTCTCCCCCACCCCCACCCCCACTCTCAAATAAGATCTGGGGAAAAAAAAAAAGTTTTCTTAGAGAGGGCTATACTGCATTTTTTTAAATATCAATATTTCCAATGATATAGCCTTTAATATAAACAAAAGAATTGAAAGGAGGGACTCAAATGGACATTTGAAGACTAATGTTCACAACGCATTATTCACAGTAACCAAAAGGTAGAAACCACCCAAACATCCATTTGACAGATGAACAGGTAAACAAAATATGGTATACACATACAAATGGTATATACACGCAAGGGAGTTTTAGCCTTAAAAAGGAAGGAAAACTTGGAAGCAACCAAGAGGTCCTTTAATAAGTAAGTGAATGAATACATAAACTGTGACACAGTCCTACATGAACATAATTTAGCACTTAAAAAAAAGAGCTCTGAAGTCATAGAAAAAACATGGGGAAGGGAAGGATGAATAGGCAGAACAGAGGACTTTTAGGACAATGAAATTACCCTATATGATACTACAATGGTGGACAGATATCATTATACATGAGTCCTGGGATCAAGTCCCGCATCAGGCTCCTGCTCAGCTGGAAGCCTGTTTCTCCCTCTCTCACTTCCTCTGCTTGTGTCCCCTCTCTCACCATGTTTCTCTCTGTCAAATAAATCTTTTTTAAACAATTACATAAGTAAATAAAATCTATTTTTTAAAAAAGGGGAAAAGTGCTGGTACATGCTACAATATGGATGAACCTTGAAGACATTTTCCTAAATGAAATTAATGTCAGACACAAAAGGAAAAATATTTCCCGGTTCTGCTTATATGAGGTACCTAGAAATCAAATTAATAGAGACAAAAAGTAAAAGAGTAGATCCCAGAAACTGGTGATAGAGGACCATGGTGAGTTACTGTGTCATAGGTAGAGACTTCCAGTTTGGGAAGATGAAAAAAATTCTGGAAATGGATGGTGGTGATGGCTGCATAACAATGTAAATATATTTAATATTACTGAACCATATACTTTAAATGATTAAAAAGGTCAAATTTCATGTTATATGTATTCAAACACAATAAAAATCAGGAATATTTTAATTGAAGATTAAAAATTTAGACATCAGATAAAAAATTAACTGGTGTTACAATGTTGTCTCCCCTAATTTTAACTTGTGTTGGTTGCCCTCCACGGGCTGTCTGCTACGTATTCAACACATCCTTTTATGAAAATAAAAGAGCAGCCCAGAGTCCCTGAAAATGAATCCCTGGGAAATTTTCTGAAGAATAAGCTAGTTATACTGCCAATCTATTTTTGCTAAAAATTCCACCAACTGCAAAGTCAGCTGGGAAGACAACAGAATAGGAGGACACTTAGCTCATCTCCACGGATACAACTAGGTAACACCCGAATCAGTGTAAATTACCCAGGAAACTACCCAAAGATTGGCAGAACAAATTCCATAACTAAAGTCAAGAGAGAGGCCACATTAAAGAAAATAGGAAGGGTGAAGACACGGTCTGAGAGCAAAATGGACCATGGCCACTTGACACAACAGAGAGAGAGCTGGTGGCATGCAGAAGGGCAGAAAACAGACTTTCACATTGGGAAGTCCACAACAGGGAGGATGAATCTCCAGAATATTTGCCTTTGAAAGTTAGGGCCAAACTGAGTTCTCCAAATCAGCAGGACTTAAAGCCTAGAATTTTAAAAACTGACGGACTCAGCTCTGTGAGAGCCCCGAAGGTGTTAGGAGACAGAGGTCCGTGATAGAAGAGATAACAAGACGAACAGACCCTGCAGATATAGTGCAGAACCAGCAAGTGGAAAACTCCAGGGACAGACAGGAGGGAGAGTGATTTGCTCATCTCAGCACAGTCCAGAGAGGCAGGGACCACAGGGAGACTCCAAGAACCAAAGGGCATGGCAGACACCATTTCCCTCCCCACCCCCCAGCAAATACAACGGCCACATGCAGGAACCAACACGGTACCAACACTTCTAACTAACTTGCTTCCAAGTTCCTTCACATCCCACCCCTTCATGTCATCCCACCCCGACCATCAAAAGAGTCCCAGCACTGTAGGCCCCTTCCCCAGCACAACTCTGACAATGCCACATCTCCTGACACCCAGGAGGACCTCAGTTCTGGCAAGCAGACCACCACACACCTTGTTAAAACGTGTTACAGCATGCCCCACCTCTGCCAGGGTGCACACAATATGCCAAGAGAGACTATGTATAAATACACTGCACACTATATGCCAAGAGAGACTATGTAAATACACTGAAGGAAAGAGGCCAAGACTCAACAGGAGAGCACATGCAATTCACATAGAAGATACTCTGAAGTCCCAGGACTGGGATCCAAGGGACACTGCACTGCAGGCCACTACAGGACCGCTTCTTCATAAGGCAAACCACAGTGAAGACACCAAAGTGAAGCAAATATAAGTAATATGACTAATAGAGAATTTAAAATAACGATCATGAAAATACTAGCCTGGAGAAAAGAGTGGAGGACATCACAGAGACCATTAATACAGAGATAAAAGAGAACCAATCAGAGACCAAGAACACAGTAAATGAAATTTAAAATACACTTGATGGAAGAAATAGCAGGCTAAATGAAGCCGAGGAATGAATTAAGAACTTGGAAGGCAGGGCGCCTGGGTGGCTCAGTGGGTTAAGCCTCTGCCTTCAGCTCAGGTCAAGATCTCAGGGTCCTGGGATCAAGGCCCACATCAGGCTCTCTACTCAGCAGCGAGACTGCTTCCTCCTCTCTCTCTGCCTGTCTCTCTGCCTACTTGTGATCTCTCTGTCAAATAGATAAATAAAATCTTAAAAAAAAAAAAAAAAGAACTTGGAAGGCAGAGTAACAGAAGTAACAAGCTGAGCAAAGTAAAGAAAATTATGGAAATTGAGAAAAGCCTTAGGGAACTCAATGACTCCATCAAGTGTAGTAACATCTGCATTATAGGGATCTCAGAAGAGAAAAGGGAGAAAATTTATTTGGAGAAATAACTGAAAACTTCCCTCATCTCAGAAGGAATCAGAGATCCTGCCCTAACCTCCCACCACTCCAAATTCAACCCAAGGCCACCCAAACTAAGATATAAGTAATTAAAATGGCAAAAAAAATAATCGTAAAGACAAAATTTGAAAAGCAGCAAGAGGGGAAAAAAGACAGTTACATGCAAGGGAAATCCCATAAGGCTATTAGTAAATTTTTCAGCAAAAACTTTGCAGGCCAGAAGGGAGTGGGAAAAAATATATTGAACTGAAAGAGAAAAATGTGCAGCCAAAAATACTCTATCCAGCAAGGCTATCATTCAGAATAGAAGGAGAGATAGTTTCCCAGACAAACAAAAACTGAAATAGTTCATGATCAGTTAACCAGCCCTATAAGAAATACTAAAGGGGACTCTGAGTGGAAAGGAAGACCATAAGTGGCAGTATAAAAAGTAAAAAACACACAGGGCGCCTAGATGACTCAGTCAGTTGCACATCCAACTCTCAACTTTGGCTCAGGTCATGATCTCCCAGTCAAGAGATCGAACCTGGCATAGAACTCCATGCTCACCATGGAGTCTGCTTGAGTTTTTCTCCCTCGGCTCCTCTACCCCTCCACCACTGCTCTTGCAGGAGTACTCTCACACTCTCCCTGAAATAAATAAATGAATGAATGAACAAACAAAACCCACAAAAGCAGTAAGATTAAATATATTTATAAAAATCAGTCAAGGGAGGGCAGCTGGCTGGCTCAGTTGGCTAAGTGTCTGCCTTTAGCTCTCATCATGATCCCAGGGATGGAGCCCCTCTCCCCTTCCCTCTGTCTGACACTCCTCCTCTTTGTTCGCACCCTCTGTCACATAAATAAAATCTTAAAAAAAAAAGTCAGTCAAGGGATTCATAAAAGATATTTTATATGAAACCATATACCTGAAACATGGGAGAGGAGTAAAGCACAGTTTTAAACTTAAGCAACCAACAACTTAATATATACTCTTATATGCAGAAAATGTTATGTACAAATCTAATGGTAACCACAAATCAAAAATCTGTAACTCATATACAAAGAATAAAGAGAAAGGAATCCAAGTATATTACTAAAGAAAGCCAACAAACCATGAAAGAGAGCAAGAGGAAGAATCAGAGAAAATCTCCAGAAACAACCACAAAACAAATAACAAAATGGCAATTAAGTACATACCTCTCAGTAATTACTTTGACTGTAAAGGAACTAAATGTTCTAATCAAAAAGGCACAGGGTGACAAAGTGGATAAAAAAACAAGACCCATCTATATCATTTCAGACCTAAAGACACCTGAAAGATTGAAAGTGAAGGGGTGGAGAAATATTTATCACACAAATGGATGCCAAAAGGCGGTAATACTCATATTGGACAAAACAGACATTAAAACAAAGACCATAACAGGAGACAAAGAACAACACTATAAATTAAAGAGGACAGACAATCCAACAAGAGGACCTAACAGTTGTAAATATTTATGCACCTAAATACATTTAACAATTAATAACAAACATAAAAGGAATAATCAATAGTAATACAGTAACAACAGAGAACTTTAACACCACATTCCCATCAGTGGCTTTGAATGAAACACTGGACCAGATGGATTAGCAGACATGATATTCAGAACATGCCATCCTAAAACTGTCCAGAATAGATGATATATTAGACCATAAAACAAGTCTCAACAAACTCAGAAAGACTGAAGTCAGACCATGCATCTTTTCTGACCACAATGCTATGAAACTAGAAATCAACCACAAGATCTGAAAAGAGCACAAATACACGGAGGTTAAATAACATGCTATTAAACAATGAATGGGTCAAACCCAGAAATCAAAAAGACATCAAAAATTACAGGAAAATGAAAACGCAAAGGTCAAAAATCTTTGGGATGCAGCAAAAAGTGGTTTTAAGAAGGCAATTTATAGAATAGCAGGCTTATTTAAAGAAGAAAAATCTGAGACCTAACCTTACACTTATGGAAGCCAAAAAAAAAACAAACAAAATGCAAAACAGCAAAAGTTAAGAAATAATAAAGATTAGAGCAGAAATAAATGGTACAGAAATCTAAAAACAGAATCTGTTTAAGATTTTTTTTTTTATTTATTGACAGAGAGAGAGATCACAAGTAGGCAGAGGCAGGCAGAGAAAGACGAGGAAGCAGGCCCCTCACTGACCAGAGAGCCCGATGCAGGCCTCGATCCCAGGACCCTGAGATCATGACCTGAGCCGAAAGCAGAGGCTTTAACCCACTGAGCCACGAAACCATGAACTGATTTTTTGGGCCATTAAAAAAAAAAAAATCGACAGGGTGCCTGGGTGGCTCAGTTGGTTAGGCGACTGCCTTCGGCTCAGGTCATGATCCCGGAGACCCGGGTTCGAGCCCCACATCGGGCTCCCTGCTCAGTGGGGAGCCTGCTTCTCCCTCTCTCATTCTCCCTGCTTGTGTTCCCTCTCTGGCTGTGTTTCTCTCTGTCAAATAAAAAAAAAAAAAAATCTTAAAAAAAAATTAAAAAAAAATTTGACAAACTGATAAACTTGTAGCAAGACTCAAAAAGAAAAAGACCCAAATAAACAAAATTACTAATGAAAAAGGAGGGTGCCTGCGTGGCTCAGTGGGTTAAAGCCTCATGCCTTTGGTCATGATCTCAGGTCCTGGGACTCATCAGGCTCTTGGCTCAGCAAGGAGCCTGCTTCCTCCTCTCTCTTTGCCTGCTTGTGATCTCTATCAAATAAATAAAATCTTAAAAAAAAAAAAAAAAAAAAAGGAGAAACAACAACCAACACCACAGAAATACAAACTGTAGAGGTGCCTGGGTGGCTCAGTTGGATGGGCATCCAACTCGATTTCGGTTTTGTACATGATCTCAAGGCCGTGGGATCGAACTCCGTGTTGGGCTCTGCACTGAGCGTGGTGCCTGCTTGGGATTCTCCCCTCCCTGAACC
>PITA01023814.1:0-27426 GCA_004023965.1 Spilogale gracilis
GAGAGAGAGAGAGAGAGAGAGTTGGTGACAGATGTGAAGACGCAGTATAGGAATTTTTATGCCTCATTCTCCTTCTTTCTCGGTCCTCTGTTTCCCACTGTGTCACTGACTAAATTGGTATGTTGGCTACAAGGTTCCCATGTTTTTCCTCGATTCTGCATTGCATAACCTGGCACTGCCTGCATGGGCAACCTCAACCTAAACTGCTTTGCTGTACCTCACTGTGGTAGGCACTGCTGGTTGTCTTCCTCCAACTTTTTCTAACCCCCTTTTCCCTTGCGTGTGTCTCAGATACTGACTTTCCCAGCCCCTTCTTCCTTCCCCTTTGCAGCTAGGGTGGCCACATGACTCACTCTGGTAGCTTCCTGCCTTTGTGTGTGGTATAAGAGAATGTGGTGCTTGTGATGGTCAGAGCCAGTACAGCCATTTTGTAACCATGAGGCATTGAGATGAAAAACCATCATTTGGGGTCAGTGTAGTAGAAGGATGGCAAGAGACTGGCTGGACAGAACAAAGTATTTGTGAGACTGCCCACCTCTGATGTTCTCATTAAGGAAGCAACAAGTCCTTATTGTTTAAGCCATATTTTTTGGAGGTGGGATTTGCTGCCAAAAGGTATTCTAACTGATACATGAGCCAGGCACAATAGGGCTAAATATATACTTGTGGGATGAACAAACAAGAACAAATAAATGAAAGTCCCAACTCTGCCATAACCACTGGCTCTCCAGTTGTACCTGACTGCTAACAGTTCCCAGATTGGGTTTTGCTCTCTGGCTTCCGCATTTTGCACATTCTATTCTGTGTCCGGAAGACTATTCCCTTCATCGTTCCTATGTATCGTCCTTCAGGACTAAGCTCAAATATTAGTAGCTCTTGAAAATCTTATTTGCCTTCTCTAAGTAGACTGAAAATTTCCCTCTAATCTTCCCAGAACTTAGTGGTGCAATAACATTTATTATGGGTCTGGACTTTGAACACGGCAAAGCAGGGATAGATCGTTTCTCCTTGGCTGGGCCTTTGAAGGCTAGGCTGGGCTCATCTGGCGACTTGTTCATTCCCTTGGCTGGTAGTTGTTGCTGGGAAGGGCAGCAGGGGGTTAGAACAGCAGGTCCCTTGTGCATCTCTCTATATACCTCTGTTGCTTCCCTATATGGTCTATTCAGCATTACAACTTCCAGGTAGCTAGACTTTTTATAAGGTGGCTCAGGATTCCCAAGGTGCACACTGAGGGGGGAGGGAGAGAAAGAGAGAGGAATTGAGGAAGCTTGAATTCTTTATATGATCTGGTCTTAGAAGTCACTTAGCATCACTCCTGCCATACTGTATTGATCAGAACAGTCATGAGCCCACTTAGGTTAAAGGAGAGAGGAAATAGATTTCATTTCTTGATGGGGAGTGGAAGGTTCTGGAAAAACATGTGGAACTGAAAATATTGCCAGGCCATTTTTGGAAAATCCAATCTGCTAAAGTGTCTTATATACACCTCTACTATAATATTTACCATCTTAATATAATTAGTTTCTTGTATGCTATTCTTCTCACTAAAATGTGAACAACTTGAAGGGTTTTTTTTTTTAATTTTATTTATTTATTTGATAGCGAGAAACACAGCTAGAGAAGGAACACAAGCAGGGAGAGAGAGTAAGGGAGAAGCAGCTTCTCGCCACGCAGGGAGCCTGATGCTGGGCTCAATCCTGGGACTCCGGGATCATGACCTGAGCCAAAGATAGATGCTTAATGACTGAGCCACCCACCTTGAAGTTTTGATGGTGTTTTATTCACTTTAGTGTCCCTGGCACTTTATAAATATATGTTCAATAAATGGCTTAAGCCAACCTCTCTGGGCCTCACTTGATTTAAAAAAAGCATCAGGAAGAGTGAGAATTTTGAAGTGGGTTGCCAAGGTCCTTGCCAACTATGATATTGTGAGTCTGCCTCTCTTTGGTTGGAGAAGAGAGTAAGGGGTCTAGCTGGTGTGTATAGTGGGGGGAATTTGCTCTTCCACCTGCTGAGCTCTCCTGCTGTGCTGCCCTATAGAACTTTCTGGGATGAGAGAACCCTCCTGAACTCTCTGCATTGAGCTCTAGGTCACACGTGCCTATTGAGCCCTCAAAATGTGGCTAGTGTGACTGAGGAACTGAGTTTTAAAATTTCTTTAATTTCAGTTCATTTTAGTTAGATCTAAACTGGGGCCCATGGCTGGCTTATCAGACAGCATGGTGTAGATGGTCATGTTGGCCATTTGGTCTTCACCACAGGACCAATACTGCCGGCCTTTCTTTCTTCATCAAAGAATTAAAAGCCACAGTTTGTTTTTGTGTCTGTCCTTACCGCCTCCTCCCCACCAAAACACCCCTCTAACCTCCCAAGATGGCTCTCAGTTGCCGGTTTCAACAACTTTCCCCTACTCACATTCTTTGGGTCTCCTGTCTTTTCCACGGGTTGGTCATGACTTATAATGTCTTTGTTCCCACTCTCTTTTTTTCTACCTGGGAGGATCCATGCTCATGTCTCATCTGTATCTGTATTGCACACACTGAGGTGATTATCTGCAGAGAAAGGTTGTTGATGCTACATAAACCGGGTTTGACCTTCCTGCACTTGAATGCAACCTGCCTTCAGACGTTCGTGACTGGTAGTTGTTGACTGCGCTCAGGAAATCTGGCCCCTCCAGCCGACTCGTTTTATGCCAGTGGTCATTCACTGTGCACTTCATTTTGGCATGTTCTGTGTTTTTATTAATCTTGAGTCACTGGAATGTTCTGGCTGTAATGCGGCTTTTGGGGAGTAGGGAGCGTTGTCTCTTTCAGAGCAAAAAATGGGTGGGTGATAATCTTCACGGACAAAAGTGTGTAGCGTTGTGACCTGTTTTTAAATATTTTGAGAAGAAAATATTTTCTGCCCTCAGCCCAGAGGTACGGCCATGCAGAGAGCTTGGGAAGCATGATTGGGGCTCTGAAATATTTATATTTGGAAGGCACACTTTATTTTCCCAAGAACACGTGTGAAATTGGAATCTGGAGTGACCTGGGGCTTTAGGTTTTGCAGCAAAGGCGCTGTAGCCTGCTCTGGAATGGAGAAACCCCGGACTGCCTGGGGGCCACGGACTGGCTGGAAATGACAGGAAGGTGGGAATAGTGGACGAGCAACATTTTTGGACTTAATCCAGTGAATAGCAACTGTATGCACAGATGGAGAGAGAGGGAGGGGGAGAGAGAGAGAGAGAGAAAGAGAGAGAAAGGTAAGTGTGCAGAAGACAGAATTTTGTCTGTTTTCTTCCCTCTTGTACCTAGCACTCATTCACTCACCAAATATTTAGTAGATACTATGGGCCAGGAGCCATGTCAGGTGAAGATTCCCACCCTTGTGGAGCTGAAATTCTAGCATGGAGTGTGGGTGGGGGAGAAAGACACAAATAAAAAGCAATAAAATGAGTTTTAGCATACTTGTTAGAATCCTTGATAGTGCCATGAAGCCATAGAGCATCGAGGGGAGCAAGGGCCAGAGGAAGGCTGTGATTTAAATTGCCATTTGAAGTATAATGGTCAGGTGAGGTTTCACTGACATGAGAGTTGACCAATTGAGAGATTGACCCCTACAACGATGCCTGGCTCAGAAAATACCTGTTAGAGGAGCAAACAAGCACATTCTGTTGATGCTTCCACTTGCTTGGTGCGTTCCTCAGGAGTGGAGTGTGGAAATCCGCTGCTGCTGGGAAATCCAGATCCTTGATGTCTCTCCTTGAGGAATATTCTGCCCTCAGTGCTAAGCATCTTGACACACCTCAACTCCTGGTTGGGAGCCGACAGTTTCACCCAATGTTCCCATGAGATTGGGTGATGTGCTTCAAAGCCAGAGGAGATTCTGGCCTTATTGGATGTACTCACATATGCATTTACACAGCATTATCATCTCTGAGAGTACTCCCCCCAGGTGTGTGAAGGCAAGTTCTGCGAAATGTGCACCTGACCGCTAAACTGAACATTGCAGAGGGGGAGGGGACGGTCGGTGGGAGGCAGTGGGAAGGCTGTGGAGATTTGCAGAATTGGGTTAGAAAAACCAAGCTCCCCTGACTTTATAATTTTGCTTGGGGCCAGGCCTGTGGGAGTGTTTTAATAATGAACATTCTTCATGGTTCTAAAGTTATTTAATTTCATGGTGATTTTACAACTCCCATTTTTAGACTTGAGTCACAACGAAAGTAGATCATTTATTTGTCTGAGGTTCTCCAGAGGGAAAACACTAAGGCCCATAAAACATTTCGTGTTGCCAGAAGCCTAAGTTCTCTTGCTAAATACTAGATCCAAATGGACTGAGTTTAGAGGACTTGGCGTTGGTCAAATAATTCATCCATTCATTTGAAAAGTATATTCAAGCCATGTGTTGAGCCTCCGAGAGGGCTGCCGAAGATCCTTGCCTCCTGCTATTCATGTTCTGTGTGGTTCCCTGCTCCAAACACGGGAGCTGACCTGGGAAACCAACAGGACATTGTGGAAATGACGCGGTGTGACTCAGGAGGCCAGGACACAAAACACACGCTAGCTTTCATCTCACTTTCCCGAGGCACTACCTGTGAGGGGAGCCTTCATGTCCCGAGCGTCCCCCTGGAGAGTGTCAAGCAGCAGGGAGCTATGGCCTCTTGCTAACAATCAGCACCAACTTGGCTGTGGCTTGGCTGTGGTGAATGTGAACCATTTTGGAAGTGACCCTCCAGGCCCAGTCACACCTTCAGAGGCCACAGCCTGGGCTGACATCTTCACTGAAACCACACGGAAGGACTCCCCCATCCAGAACCACTCAGGTAAGCTGCTCCCAATACCCTTCCTCACAAAAACTATGAGGTAATAAATGTTTATTGTTGACCTGTTTTTACTCACAAGACTTCTGAAGCCAAATGTGTGCTGGCTGTCCATCCCAACACCAATTCTCACATTCTCTGCATACCGCGTGGGGGTGATAAGTGGCTTCAGTTCTGACACTGGCTCATTAGCATGTAAAAGACATGTATCACTCAGTAGATTCCAAGGGTTTTAAGAGCCATGTGTTAGGAACTGGGGAAAAGAACAAATATATATTTCCCATTATATCACAATTTTTGTTTGTTTGTTTTTGAGAGAGAGAGAATGTGTGCATGCAAGAAGGTGTGGAGAGGGGCAGAGGGAGAGGGAGAATCTCAAGCAGGCTCCATGCCCAGAACAGAGCCTGAGGCAGGGCTCGATGGATCCCAGGATCCTGAGATCATGACCTGAGCTGAAATCAAGAGTCAGATGCTTAACTGACTGAACCACCCAGGCACCCCTATCCCACAATTGTTTTTAAGCCACAACTCTGAGGTAATGTTTTTACTCAGTAATTGATAACTATTGGTACTTGGAAGAGTGATGCCATTGTAGCAAAATCCTGAGAATATGAGTGTGATTTCTGAATGGGAAGGAAGGACTTTGAGAAGAGTGTTAGTGAAAGCCCAAAAAATAACCAAGACCCCTGAAGTCATGCTCCATTAAGATGAGGTTGGAATTTTATGTTTCCACTAAACCCCAGATGGCTGCTCCATTCTCAATGACATCCTTGTTTGTATGGGAAAAGCTTTCTTAGGTAATTTCCAGAAGGGTTTCCAAAATGAAGGACTTCTAAGCACTAAGACTGGTACAAATACAAGTCACCTTCATCTCTGCTCTTTACTTTATTCATGAATTCCATAAACACTGAGCATTGATTACATGCCAGGAGTGATTTTAAGCCCTGGAGATATAACTGTGAACAAGACAGAAGTTCTGATCTCAAAGACCCTACATCCTATGAGGAGGAGATGGAGAATAAATAAGGTATTGGTCATAATGATTTAAGGGGGTGAAGTAAATACTCTGAAGAAACACAGTCCATAACAAGAGTAACTCTGACAAATAGTCCCCTTAGATCTCTGATGACCTGTGTATCTCCCAGTTACAACTTCTTGATTCTAAAACTTCTGCCCATATCCCACTTTTTATCCCACAATGCAATAATTGCCCAAATCTGGAAGGAACCAAGATGTCCTTGGTCATAAATGATAGTTTTGATACTGCTATCTGGGAATGGAACTCCTGAATTACCTGCCTCTTACAGAAGTGGCAACATACCCAAATACAGATAGAAAACTTTGGTCATGATGAGGACAGATGGGCAGGCACCAGGGACAAGCAACCTAAATTTTACAAGAAGCCTATTATGTTAAACCCCAAGGTTATACCAAGGACTACCTTATTTAAAAACATTAAAATGTATTGTGTTTTTTTAAAAAATATTTATTTATTTATCATATTTTTTTATCGTATTTTTTTTTAGAACAGCTTAGGTTCACAGCAAAACTAAACAGAAAATACAGAGATTTCCCACCTACTCCCTGCCCCCCCCCATGCACAGCCTCTCCCATTACCAACATCCCCCACCAGAGTAGGATATTTGCTACAATTGATCATAATCAACCAAAGCCCGTAGTTGTACATCCTATGAGTTTGAACAAATTGACCATAACGTGTGTCTATTGTTATAGTATCATACAGAGGATTACTGCCCTAAAAATCCTCTGTGTTCTGTCTATTCATCCTCCCACCTACATCACCCCACAACCCTGGTAACCACTGATCTTTTTACTATCTCCATAGTTTTGCCTTTTGTAGAATATCATACCGTTGGAATCGTACAGTAGTATGCATCCTTTTCAGACTGGCTTCTTTCACTAAGTAATATTAAGTTTCCTCCGGACCTTTTCACGGCTTTCCAGCTCTCTTCTTTCTAGCGCTGGATAGCATTTATTGTCTAGATGTGCCACAGCTTATTTATTTATCATCTACTGAAGGGCATCTTAGTTGCTTTCAAGTTTTAGCAACAATCAACATCTTTGTGTTGCTGGGGACCAGCCTCAGCAGAGATGTGGGTCCTGAACCACGGGATATCTGGTGGGCGAAATGATGATTTGGACACAGAGATCTGATGCAAGCTGACAGACCGGAGGTCAGTCAGGAGAGACCTTGAAGCAGGCTCAGGCTCTAGCTCTCTAGCTTTGGCTCTCTGGCCTCTGGGCTCTCTGGCTCTCAGGGCTCTCTGTGCTCTGGCCTCTGGCCTCTGGGCTCTCTTGCTCTCTGTTTCTGTCTCTCTTTCTCTCTACTTCTCTATTTCTAGCTTCGCAGGCTCTCTGGCTCTGCTTCTGTCTCTCTTGCTCTCTGTTTCTCTGCTTCTGTCTCTCTTGCTCTCTCTGCTTTTCTGTTTCTAGCTTTGCAGGCTCTCTGGCTCTTTCTCTGCCTTTGTCCCTGCCTTTTCCTCTGCCTTTGTCTCCGCCTTTGTCTCTCTTGACTGTCAAGGGTCCCAGTCTTTTATTATTCCAATGTGAGGAAGTTGGGGGATGCAGTTAGGTTAAAGTTAAACAAAGTGATTCACAGCAGGCAGAGTCAAGCCTTTCTAAGAAATTGGCCTTTACCATTAAAAGGGAAGTTTGTGAATAGACTCAGTTTGATAGTTGAGCAGGAAGAACAAAAGACAAGTAAAGATGGTGTTGATGACCAGAACATTAGCAGAACTCCAGATTCTTGGTGGGGAAAGCCCAGAGGGACGTTCATTCACATTCACAGGTACCTCCACCAAAGTTTCCAGTGGCTTGGGCCTGGCGGGAGGGGTGGATCACGCACCGTCCCCGACATCTGTGTGCAAGTTTTTGTACAGACACACATTTTCAACATTTTTTTCTTAAGGTGTTATTTATTTATTTGACAGAGGGAGGCACAGCGAGAGAGGAAACACAAAAAGAAGGAGTGAGAGAGGGAGAAACAGGTCTCCCGCTGAGCAGGGAGCTGATGTCAGGCTCGATCCTGGGACTCCAGCCAGGATGGTGACCTGAGCCAAAGGCAGAAGCTTAACAACTGAGCCACCCAAGCACCCCTCAACTATTCTGAGTAAATACCAAGGAGCACAATTGCTGGATTGTATGATAAGAGCATGTTTAGCTTTGTAAGAAACTGCCAAACTGGTTTCCAAAGTGGTTGTACCATTTTGCATTCCCACAGGCAATGAATGAGAGTTCCTGTTGCTCTGTGTCCTCTCCAACATTTGGTGTTGTCACTCTTCTGGATTTTGGCCAGAAACTGTAGTTGTATCTCATTATTTTAATCACCTGAATTTAAAAAAGTTAATATAATTTATTTTTTAGTACACTTTAATTTTTAGTCCACCCCCTACAAGTTTGAGTAACTATAATGGGGAAGTCCCTCATATATAGTTTGATAAGAAGATAAAAGGAGTCCATAGGGCAAAACAGACATTTAAAAATTTAGCTGGATCTGAATGCTATGCACTAAGAAATAGTGGCTATTGTGTGGATCATCCTGCTTAATTCAACAAAGAGAACACTCCGTCACATACCAGGCATGCCCTACACAGTGGGTTCAATTTGTGCTGAGTGATGGCTGTGTCCTGGGATTAGTGTATGAAGCAGGCATGGACATTTGCTTGTTTTGCTTGGAACTCTGTACCTAAACAAGAGTCCAGCTTCCTGCCTCCTGTCCCTCTAACTGCTGACGATGAATATTTGATATTGAATGACATATGAATAAGTTTTTAAAAAGAGCAAAATGTAGAACAGTATGTATTGCAAATTACCACCTCTGTAAATTGGGAGAAATTTTATGCATTGCTCTCTGTTCATCACTAATATTACTGAGTCCTACCATGTAATAGGCATTTTGCTAGGTGCTCAGGATACAGAAGTAAACAAAACAGATAAAATTGCTACACTCAAGGAGCTTTTACACTAGGGGTATAAATAAAATTGGTTTATTTTAGACACAGCTATTTGAAGTATGGTTCCTAGTTTGTATGAACCAAATAAAGGAAACTTCTTTAAACTGGGCACACTGGGGGAAGAAGATTTTTTAGAAAAAGATAAAAGATAGTGATACTACTTTTTTGAGTATACAGGACTCAAGGTAAATGTATTAAAACAACTTAAGCTTTCTCTCTCTCTCTCTCTCTCTCTCTCTCTCTCTCTCTCTCTCTGGAGCCCCCAAAAAGCTTAATCTCAAGACTCCAAGATCAAGATCTGTACTGAGATGGAGAGTTGGACACTTAACTGACTGAGCCATCAAGGCAGCCCCACAACTCAAGCTCTCTTAACCAATAACAAGTAACAGGGTTGGGAGAGAGGAATTCCATGGATTTCTCTCAGATTTCAAGAAGTTGAACAACTAATTCCAGAAACTGTGTGGTGCCCAGTTGTTAATGAAACTCAGCTCTCGACTCCCAGTCTCTGTGTCCTTTCATTTAAATCTTTCACAGAGAAATACCATTACTTGATCTTGCTTAGGAGCCAGGATCCCATTGCTCATGAGACAGTGAGAGGAGGCTTACCTACTTCTAATCACGAAGATGGGATTAGGTGGGGTCTCTGGGATTCTTCTTTAAAGACTTGATCCTTTCACTCCCCATCCTCATTTTATTTCACCAAAGTAGACCAGAATGGCCTTCTTCCTGTTATCATGGCAGAATCTGAGGTATTCCAGAGCAGGGCTGGGGCAGGGGCCTCCAGCACCTGCAAAGTTCTTAGCCTTTTGTCCCACTCCTGATATCTGCCTGGCTACAAATGACCAAGGGCTACTAGGGTAGAGAACTGACAATACCAAAAAATGGTGCTGTCTTGGAAAGTGTGGGATAGTACACCAACCTTTGCTAAATTCTGGGAACTTATTTTAAAAACATTGAGAGCTTAGTGGTCAACAACTGAGACACTGGAGCCAAATAGCAGTGGGTTTGAATTTCATCTCTGTCAATGATCAGCAGTGTAAACCGGGGTGGGTTTTATAATCACTGTGTACTTTAGTTTCCTCAAGTGTAAGTTTGAGGTGGTAATAACAGTCTCATAGGGTTGTACAGCACACACTCGTCCTTTGGACACTGGAGCTGGACAGTCTGGGTGGCTTCAATCCTAGACAGCCACGTGACCTTGGCAAGTCATTTCCTTGGTCTGTGCCTCAGGTGCCCTCCTAAGCAAACTGGGATAACTTACCTAAGAACCTATCTCAGAGGACTTTGGGGAAGACAAAATGAGAAAAATTATATGCAATGGGTTGGATTTTGTCCCCTGAACAGGAGATTCTGAAGCCTTAATCCCCAATACCTCAGAATATGGAGATAGGGTCACTTATTTGGAGATAGGGTCACTGCAGGTGTAATTAATGAAGATGAGGTTATGAGGGTGGGCCTTAATCCAGGATAGTGGATGTCCTTATAAAAAGGGCAAGTTTGGACATAGATACACAGGGGGAGAACACATGTGAAAATGAAAGCAGAGATGGGGATGATGCTCCTACAAGCTAAGGAACCCCAAGGATGACCAGCAAACCCCAGAAGCTAGGGGAGAGACAAGGACCTGATTCTCTCTCTCAAAACATTTGGAAGAAACCCATCCTACCACCACCTTGATCTTTGACTTCCAGCTTCTGAAAGTGTAGGAAAATAAAACTCAGTTGTGTAGGACATCCAACCTGGGGGACTTTGTTATAGCAGCTGCAGCAAACTGATACAGTAAGTAAAGAAGCACTTGGAACAGAAAAAAAAGGTGTTACTGGAGTTGCTATGGGAACCAGAGGGGACTATTGTTGAGTGGTCAGTGAATGCCAATCACTGCTTTTAGAACAAAAGACTCAGAGGCTCTGAATGACAGATAACCTCATCACAATTTCTTCCATAGAAAGAAGATTCCAGAAATAAAGGGATGACTTGGCTCCTTTTAGGGTAGATGGATGTTTGTGGTACTTTAAGGCAGTTAGGATGAGGTTGGGTCAAGGTCTGCCTGCAGTGCAGCTCACTGTTGAGTTAGAAACCCTCACCCTGGAGGTCACTGCCAAGGGCTGCAAGGAAGACAGAGCTCGCAGCAGCCCCTGGGCCTGAGGGAGGTGGTTGGAGGTGTGCACAAATCTAAGGGACTGAGGGCAAGGGCTGCTGCTGAGGAGAGCAGAGTGTGGAGCATCCACTCCCCGAGAGGGACACTGGCGTGCACCTCCATTGTTACTGGGAAGGAGCTGGCTTGGGCAGCTCTTATTCCATTCCTTGCTGGGCCCAAGTTGGCCGAGATGCTCCCTCATTTTGGTGACAAGTTTCAACTGTCACTCTTTCCAGAGCACTGAAAAGTGACTCAAAATCCTGAAAGCTCTTTTGCCTTTACGAAAGTGCAATCTGCCTGACGTGCTCTATTTGTCCTCAGATAACACACTGTGATTACAACCTGGCTCTCCCATCATTTCCTCTGAAAAAGAAGTGCGGTTACATGAAAATTGTCGCTGGTGTTTTCAGCCCTGGGGGAAAAATATCCATTGGTTCTCAGCAGGCTTGATGATATCTTATGAAGAACCCAGTGGTGTGCCGTCCCTCTGGGAGTAAAACAGGACAGCCTGTCACTGACCTGACTGTGTCCACTTCAGTTCATTGTTTAGGAGTAATAATGAAGCAATTATCATGCATTCTTCTGGAGTTTCTCTGAGGAGGATAGAGGGAATTAAAAGTAGGTTGTTTTGAAAGAGGAAGCTCCTTTTGATCAAATGTTATCAGCCCATTATGTTCTAGTTGTATAAAACATTTCCCCCAAAGGACTCTGGGTGACCCTACCTGTCTGCCCTCAAGACTCTGCAAGGTCTAGAATGAATGTATTGTTTGGTCAGCTCTGTCTAAGCCATTAGCTGCGTGTGGTTACAGAGCCCTGGAAACGTGGCTGGTTAGAACTGACATGTGCTCTAAGTCTGGGATACCCACCAGATTTCAAAGGCTTAGCGCAGAAAAAGAAGGTGAAAAACCATGTTGGTAATTTTTTATTGATTGATAATTTTATTGATTACATGGTGAAATAATATTTTTAATATGTGGGTTAAAATTGAAGTATCATTAAAATTAATTTCACCTGTTTTTTTTTTTTACCTTTTACAATTTTTTAAAAAAGATTTTATTTATTGTTTGACGGAGAGAGAGAGAGGGAGCACAAGCAGGGGGAGCATCAGGCAGAGGGAGAAGCAGGTTCCCCGTCGCCCAAGAATCTCCATGCAGGATTCTATCCCAGGACCCTGAAATCATGATCTGAGCTGAAGGCAGGTGCTTAACCAACTGAGCCCCCCAGGAGCTCCACGTTTTCAAAATGTTCAAATAATCACTTTAAAGTTACATCTCTGACTTAACATCTGTGCACAGCAGTTTGTCCAAATCATTCATACAGGTGTTTCCTCTTAAAGGTTATTAGGGTTTTTTTTTTTTAAATAAGTTTTCCTATAGAAAGTTTAGTCCTACCTTCTAGAAATTGATAACAACACTTCATTCAGATATTTTATTTCTCTTTGATTTATTTTTATGATTAATTCAGCTGACTTAGTGATTTGCTACCAAATATTAAGATATATATTTGAGTCTCTGCTTCAATAGGCCTATTTCTTCATCCCTAAACCAGAGTGCTGGTACAGGATATGATCCCCAAGACTCCCTCCGGCTTTAGGATACTATGATTCTGTTTTTAAATGAGAGGTCTTATAAGGAGGAGGAAAATCTAGATTAACCTTAGAAGGTCTTGATATTGGAGGCATGATAGTTTTCCAGAGATGAAATCATCTTCCTGGTTCTATTCCTGAGACAGAAGCCTGGAATCCCAGCCAGTGGAGAGACCAAGGCCTGGCAGGTAAAAAGAGGCAATGCTGCCTCCTTCTGGGCTGGAGGGGAACTGCAGGTCCACCACATGTGTGTCCCCCATGCAGGTCCCCCTCCCCCCAGCGCTGGTCCCAGCCCAGAGTTGAGGCCAGTAGTCAGGGCCACAGACATAGTGTGTGTGTGTGGAGGGGTCCCCAACAACCCATTCAGCGGCTTACCCAGTCTGCCCCATACTCCTTGCTTTGGGTCTAACCCTTGTTGCAAATAGGGAGTGATGGCTCCCTTCTGCATACAGCGCTCGCTCTAGAGGTATCTGTGGTCTGGCTGGTGAAGGTTCAAGGATGTGAATGCAGGGTTTGCCCCCCTCAGTTCCCTCTGAACCCCTGCCATGGTCACAGCCTCAGGGAGACAGCAGGCCTGTAAGGAGGTACCTGACGAGCCAGGAGAAACCAGCTGGGCTCCTGCCCCTTTCCACCCAGAGTCCTGACAAGTGCGGCTCAGAAAGCATTTCTTTAGAAGATGAACAGACTTTCTGTGTAAATATAACAGATCAATAATGTCAATGGAAGGGACACATGTCCTTTTCTCTCTGCGTGCAGTATATTTAAGAGAAAGGGAATCTGAGGGACACAGGGAGCAAGAATGGGACCAGACTGAAGTGTGAAAAGGCCCACATGAGTTTATCCATTTCTGTTACCCCCATTACTAGACTCTCCTACAACATGGCCCCACTGTCACCCCAAAATTATTAGTGCTGCGCTGTCTGTGACATCTCTTGACTTCTCACCTCATCTTCCCAACACACGACACACTGAGGCGCATTGTATACACACACACACACACACACACACACACACACACGTGTGCACGCATGTGCTCACACCATTCTCTTGGTAGCAAGGAATACAAAGAAATATGCTCACTTGTGTCACTTCAAGTAAGTGGGTATCACTACATGGAAGTAAGAAAAGCAGGGCTCTCCTGTCAGGCAATTTGGGAATCCAAGGAAAGCCATACAACCTCTCGAGAGGAGTAAGAACCACAGGGCAGCAGAGCACCACAGAGCCCAGAATCAATTCTGGCACGAGGAAGGCCATTTATCACTCACACTGTCCTTGAGACCAGTTGCTGTTGCTGGCCCCGTTCTCCTGTCTTCTCTCTCCCAGAAGCTGGAATGAGTTGATCTTCCAAACGGAAGAGGTGAGCTCCCCAAAAGGTCAACTATTAGGGGGCGAATCTCTGGTTTTTATCTCTCACACACTGTGAGTAAGTACTTCCTTCTCTCCATGGCATGCATTTTGACTTCAGTGTCCCTATAGGTTCTGCTACCTTGGATTTCATAATTTCTGCTTTCTCTTGACCTTCCAATATTTTTTTTTTCCAATCCTATTTGTCCTTTCTCTGTGTTGTTTTCTATCCTTCCCTCTTGCTACCGATCTCTGCCTGTGTGCATTTCATATTGTTGGGAAAGAGAATTTGATGCCTAATCACCATCATCTTACCAGGCTTTCACATAGGCTGCTGGTCAACCCCAAGTTGACTACCCTAAGGTTGGCTGTCCATCTCTGGTTCAGTCAGCTGTGACTCTGGGGGCAGGGTCACACAGCACAGAACATGACCATTTATGTTTATGGACCAGTAGCTTAGTAAAATGAGTAACCTTGAGCATAAGGTTTCATGAGGGGTCAACGGGAATGGTGCATTCTAACACTTCTCCTATTCCATATACACCTGAAGACTGCCTCGAGGTCCCACCTACAATGGCATTTTCTTATCTATTGGTCAGCTTCTCGGTTCAAGGTCACATTTTGTAGGTTGCCACCTGTCTTACTTGGGCAGATGACAACTATGACTTTTCTCTTTGACTCAGAGTCAAAGACAGACTAGTGGAGAGCTGGTATGATTTTGCTTCTTTAATTGGAGAGCTGGTAAGATTTGTTTCTTTAATCCTTTAACGTTGAGAAAAAGGAAGTGTTTCATGGGGCTGTGAAACAAAACACACATCTTGTCCATCATCAGTGGCAAGTGCGGTATGCTAGGCCTCTTCTCAGAGGAAGAACTTTCTGGGGAATGAGGAGAAGAGGGGTAGAGTGGGAAGTGTTTGGAAAGAAACCTCAGACATCTTTCCTAACACTGTTCTTTCCCCTGAGGCATCTCTCCAAACACTGCTAGCATCCTGTGACAGTGCCAGTTAGGGGGCCACATGACCCAGTCAGCCTTCTTGTGTAGTGCAAACTGAGAGTCCCCCATCTATTCAACATCAATCTTCTATTCTCTTTAAATAGCGGTTAGTGATTGTGTAAGGATGACTTTTCTCAGAGCATGGCTGCTGTCCTCACACTTAAATGCCCTGCTTTCTATTGTTTCTAACTGAAATCACTTCTAGTAACTCTGGATCTGGATGATCTAATTTGTGGAATCTGAGCAAAACTGAAATTGGGGGGAAAGTACATTACATATTCTTCCTGGAAGTAGCATTCTCATGTTTCAGAAATCTCAGCCACTATACTCCTCTGCAGAGATCCAGAGTCTCTCTCCCTCATGTTAATGATGACCCTTACTCTGCTGTTTAAACACCAGGATCTGTTTTCTAGTAAAATCTCTGGTTCTGAGGGCATAACTTCCCCTATTCACCAGCCACTGCTGTAGGAACTATAAGTTCACAGTGATGTGGACAGATGTTTCTGTTGAGGTAATTATGGAATGTGTAGCAAATAAACTCAAGAATGTGTAATGGCTCAAATGTGATGGATGTTTGTTTCTTCCTCACATGAAGTTCACAACAGGCATGGCTCATGAGTAGAAATTTGAGGACACAGATTTCATCCTCTTATGGCTGTGACATTTGCAACAGGCAGCTTGCAAGGTCTCTGTGAGTGTGGAGTATTGCTTGTGGGGGATATCTGTCTTCCGGGTCAGCAAGAGCACTCATGACTTCCGCTCATATCATATTGGCTCATGCCCAGTCCACGACCTCGCCTAACTGCAAGGGAAGCTGGGACATGAGAGTTGAGGTCAGGAATGTGCTCAGTAAGAGTCAGTGGACTTTGAGGTACACAGAGCAGCTTCTGCTACAATAAACAAGTTCCCTGTTTTCAAGAAGCATTTATCTTTCATTTCAAGGAGGGAAAGACGCTTCAGAGCATGACAACTTGAACCAATGGTCCAACCAACTTCCCTGGCTTTGAATACTTTTTACCAAAAGGCATGCAAAAGCCAATCTGGCTTCCATAGATTGTGTGTAGGGGAAGAATGAGTTGACGAGGAATCCAAGAAGTCTAGTTCAGCATTCAGGGAGCTCTGTGGGGTATCCAGGGTATCCACAACTTTAGCTCCTTGTCTGGCCCAAAGGATAACAACGGCTAATATTTCCAGACCTCTTCCTAGACGCTAATGTAAGGATGTTACATGCATGGACAGAATAGAAGATTGAGATTCTGCAGGAGAGGGAAAACCATCTTAGGTTTGTGCTAAAGAACTAAATGAAAAGGCTGACTGAGTTTGTGGCCCCAGTCACACAGATAGCGAATGGTTCATGCCCAGTGACTCTGAACTGGTGTTAATCTTTTGCTGTACTTGTTTGTTAAACAAGTGAATCAGTTATTAAAAAACAAACAAACAAACTCGCACTATGCCTTATGCATGGATCTCTTATGAATGCACTTAGGGTGAAGCCTCGTCTCCCAAAGGCATTTGTCTTGTGTGCACTGGTGACACTGAGCTGCTGGGTGTGCAAAGTGGAAAAACTGTCTCCTAGCAACGGAAAGGCTTTCCCCTTCCAGTGGGCAAGAGCCTCCCTCAAGTATCTCTTTCTTGGATCTACTCCACAATCCAAGCCTTGATTCCTTTAAGACTTTCTCCCTAAAATACAAAACCACTTGAGATACCACTTCACATGGGTCCGAATGGTTAAAAATAAGAAGTCAGGAAATGACAGGTTGGTTGGCAAGGAAGTGGATAAAGGGGAACCCTCGTGCACTCTTGGTGGGAATGCAAGCTGCTGTAGCCACTCTGGAAAACACTCTGGAGTTTCCTCAATAAGTTGAAAATAGAGCTACCCTACAGCCCAACAACTGCCCTACTGGGGATTTATCCCAACGCTGCAAAGATAGTGATCTGAAAGGGCACCTGCACCCCAATTTTTATAGCAGCCATGTCCACAACAGCCAAACTATGGAAAGAGCCCAGATGTATATCAACAGATGAATGGTTAAGGAAGAGGTAGTACATATATACACAACAGAATACTACTCAACCATCAAAAAATGAAATCTTGCCATTTGCAACAATGTGGATAGAACTAGAGGGTATTACACTAAGCAAAATAAGTCAATCAGAGAAACACAATTATATGATTTCACTCATATGTGAAATTTAAGAAACAAAACACAAGAGCATAGAGGAAAGGAGGGAAAAATAAAACAAGATGAAATACGAGAGGGAGACAAAACATAAGAGACTCTTAATCATAGGACACAAACTAAGGGTTGCTGGAGGGAAGGGGAGTACGGGGATGGGGTAACTGGGTGATGGCCATTAAGGAGAGCATGTGATGTAATAAGCACTAGGTGTTATATAAGACTGATGAATCACTGACCTCTGCCTCTGAAACTAATAATACATTATATGCTAATTAGTTGAATTTAAAGACCTCCCTACTTCCTTAATAAAAAGCCTATTTTGAAACTCAAAGTTCAGCAATGACTTATTTATTATATGTCAGATCTGCTTTCCCATTCCTTGGCCCTAGCCAAAGAATTAAAAAAAAAACACCTCTGAATTATTAAGGATAATTGATACTTCAAAAAATTATGCTGTCATTGTATGACTTGAAGAAAAAATTCAAGTATCTTTGCTTTTAAAGGGAAGCATAAAAGCCAACTATAAGACTGTTTCCTATTTGTTAGCAAGCTCTGCTTATGTGTTCAGTATGATGGCAAATTTGGGGAATATAAAGATAACAATGATGTAGGTGCAACAGAGAGGGGCAGATGAGTCACCATACACGTTGAGTACTGGAGCAGATATAGAAGGAGCCTAGGGGACAGAGCCAGTAGGTCTATCTGGGAGAATGGTAATTTACCATGGCAAGTGATAAAACCAGAACCATGTCAAATAATACTATTATTAGGTATCTTTTTTTGCTTCTTGAACTTAATGTGTATACCCCCAATATTTCACTGCTAAATATTTGTTAAGATGTTTCCTTTCTGGGGGGCCTGGGGGACTCAGTCATTTAAGTGTCTGCCTTCAGCTCAGGTCATGATCTCAGGGTCCTGGGTTTGAGCCCCACATCATGCTCCCTGCTCAGCAGGGAACCTGCTTCTCCGTCTCCCTCTGCTCGTGCTCTCTCTCTTTCTCTCAAATAAACAAAATCTTAAAAAAAAAAGATGTTTCTTTTTCCCCATATTCTGAGAGTATTGTTGCAGTCTGTCCTTGGCTTATTTTTGAAGGAGAGAAATTGAATGGAGATTATAGAATACAGATGAGAGAGTTAGCGTCTGATGGCAGGAGGCAGCAACGAAGAGGCTGTTTCTTTCAACCGCCCGGTGCAGTATGGAGGACCAGAACCACAGTCAAGGCAGCTGGGGGCTGGGCAGGGCTGGGGCTGGGAGGCATTTCTGAACTACAGGGCTTGATGAAGGAGTGGGAGGGATGGCGGAAGTCTTCACAGCTTCTATCTCCAGAGACTGACTTCATTAAGTGTGCTTGAGAAGACAGAGGTGATGTGAATTGGAGGAGGAGGATGGTAGGTCCTAAGATGATATGGTAAATATATAGTTGGAAATACAAATCTAGAATCAAGATTAGACAGAGAACTCTGGGCAGCATCAGTGTGTGTGTTTTGTGTGGTAGACAGTGAAGTCATGGATTTGGGTAAGGTTCCCTGGGTAAGTGGGCAAAGCAGGAGGAGAAAAGGAACCCCAACCTAATGGTGGAGGTAGGGAAGGGACAGCCAGGCAATTAAAGCAAAAGGGAGCTTGTCAAGTCTGATAACATCTAGAAACTTGCAAGAATAGCTAGCATTTTTGGAATGCTTAATATATGCCTGGTACAGTGCCAGATATTTTTTCATGCATTATATGATTTGATTCTCACAACAATGAAATTGTTATAAAGTTGGTATTGTGCCCATTTTACAGATGAGGCATATAGAGGCTTAGAGAAAGTACATAACACACCAAAGATAACACCATTAGCCTGTGCCAGACCCAGGATTTCTACCCAGAATGGTTATACTTCAGAATCTCTGTTCTCACTCAACCCAAGCTTACTATCCTGCCATCTTGGAAACCAAGTAAGGACAGAGTCCAAGAAACAAGGGCTTGGGTGCTGAAGGCATTGGTGGGAGAATGTGTGTGCCTGTCCAATTCTGTCTTGCCCAGGCTAATATCAACAAGAGTGCAGATGCCTGGATTAGGTCAATTGAGTAAAAGGATAAAGATCCTTAATACGAAGAAGATCCCACGAGATCCCATGAGACCCTGCAGTTTGGGAAGGAACCTGAGAGCAATTCAATCTCTGTAAATCCAGGCACAAAAGAGACTGGAGGCAGGTGGAAGGTGACATAAAGTAGAGTTTCTGACAAGTGGACACCTGTGACCTGACGATTTCCAGATTCCACTCTTCACATGTGTCACAACTGCAGCCAAGTTTTCCAATGGCTGTGAATCCAGATTTTTCCTTTCATTCATTTTCTAATTCAGGAAAACCGCAGAACACATCCCACACTCAACACAAAAATACTAAAAGTTGTGACACATCTACTCTGTTAGTGCCTTGAAAGTGAAGTTTTCTGAAAAGATTTTTCATTTCTAGGCCTATAATAACTCAATGGTTATCAAGTCTTTACTAAGGACTGATTTAAGTGTTTCATATGTATTACCATTTTTAAGACACATCAATCCTGGCAGATGGGTGTGACTTTTAGGCCCGTTTTACAAATGTTTCTAGGGCTTTTCCTCTTAACCTCTGCATCCCCAGGACAAAGGATATTGATAGGCAACTGGGCATTTGGCAAAGCCAAGGAATTTTGTAAAATCTGGTTAAGTGACAATGCTGAATTCACACGGTTGTTTTGGGGATTATATGAGTTACTGATTGTTAAGGAAAGATTAGCACAGTGTTCTAAGACAAGAAAGGTTGGGGAAACATCACTCTTTGTATCTCCAGGTGAAGGCACCTTCGGGCAACACTGCTGGAGCCCTTTCTCAGTCTCTTCTGATCTAAAGCCTTGTTCTATGGTCACTTCATCAGTGCTAAGGTGCCTTCTGGTCTCCACCTCTCATCCTCTGTATCCCTCTGCTCAGGTAGTCCCAAGCTCTAGAGCAGGAAGGAAGCGAGGAGCATTCAGAGACTCCCAAGATATCAGTGCTGAGAGCTCCATACACATGAACAATGACACTGCAAAATGCTTTGGGAGCCTCTAAGTTTAAGAAGCAGGGCAAGCTCCTTTATGTGCAGGACTCAAGTTCCAATCTGAAATGATTGAAAATACCCAACTTACCTTCTCAGTTCATTTCATAGTGTGAATGAAATAGGGTTGCCCACAGGTAGGCAGTTAATGTGAAAATTAAGGCTCCCCCAGTTCTCTGTACATCTAGCTGTCAGAAAGGGATACATCCTGGCAGGGTGATGTCTTCCTGATTTGGCAGCTGGCTGATTCCAGTCCCAAAGTCCCAGAAAGCAATGTGGCATTGAGGATCAAGCTGATATAGGTGTGGAGATATACATGTATATTACCTATATGAAGGGAAACCAGTCGAAGATGAATGTTGAATATTGTGAATGTTTGTCACTATTTAAAATCATTATTGTTTTGAATCTTTTACAAATAGTAGAGCTCTAGAGTTGCATGATTCAACAGAGAATGGGGGCAGGTGAGATTGATCAAGCACAGAGCAAGATAGAAAGAGATGGGGAGAGCAAGATAGGGAGTCCTCAAGCCTTGAGGTGCTCTGGTCCTGTCTTTACCTCCTGTTACATACAATTTCCCTAATGCATATATCAGATGAATGAGTTATTTTCATTTCAAAAATACATTTTTGGGTGGAAACACCAATGGAAATCTCGGTTCTTAAGTGCTGCATGAGGTACAAGCACTCCTGCTCCCACTACCTTCCCCTGGCCTCTCTCCAGCATGTTCCTCCAGCATCTGGAGGCAGAAGGTCATCCGGGTTCTATGAGGAAGAGCAGCTGTGGATTGACAACTGCAAACAGCCAGTGGGTGGGCAGAGGCCATCTTGGGGCCTTGCCTTGGGGCCAGGGACTGTGGGACTTGTGCTGGCGTTCTCCATCACTGTTATTTCAAAGAGCAACATGGGGTATCAGGAGAGCAGGAAAAGCTGTGTTTCAGAACTGCTACCAACTGGTTGGTGATGGTGAAGTTCTTTCCAGTTCCTTCTATCACTGGGGCCTCTCTGGCTCCCCTGCCTGAGTTCTGGCTCCAATAACTGGTCCCTTGCCATGTCCTCCTCTCTTGGGGACTGGACTGTGACTCAGGACCCATGGTTAGGCTGTCATGTGCTGCCAGGCTTGGCTGCCCTGCCAGTGTGAGTCTCCATGGGTTGCACACCCCAACCATCTTGACCCCATCACCTGCCTGCTGGGGCTCTGTCTCTAGGAGAGACCAAGGACAAAACCCCACAGTGAGTGTGGTCGGGTTAGATCATAAGCAGGTCATAGAAGTGAGGCTACCAAAGAGGCTAAAATGCTAAAATATTTCCATAGCTACCATCCTAGGTCCCTCAGTGTCTCTTCACTGTTCCCTGCTGCCCCCAGCTGCCTGGACCCCTTCCCTTAGGACTCCCATGATCCAGGAACCAAAGAGGTAGAGCCTGTATGGTCCAGGCCTCTAAGACCTGACAGTTCGGCCTGCTCATGCCCGGGTGCAGGGCAATAAAGTCTTAGGCATTGAGATGGGCTACTGGTCGGGGAGGTACCCAGCTCTGTGGTGGACAGCTGGCAACAAGCGGAGGGGGGCACAGATACTCTGCCAGTCAACATGCCTCCCTCAGTTCCTCATGAATCTCTTAGCCCTGGAACCAACACTCACTGTCACTCACTGGGGGCACAGCCTGCTCCTTGGGAACTGGTCATCTCTGCAAACTGGAGTGATAACTCTTTGTGTTTGTTTCCCATTGTTGACACAAATGACCACAGATTTAGGCTTAAAATAACACAAACTTATTCCCTCACAGTGCTGAAGTTCAGAAGTCTAAAACCAAGGTATCAACAGCACTGTGTTGCTCTGGAAGCTTCAGGGAAGAACATTGCCCTGCCTTTTCCTTCATTCCACGGCTCATGACCCATTTTCTACATCTTGCTAACAACTTGCTTCTACCATCGCATCCCTATGCCTCACTCTGACCCTCCTACTTCCTTCTGAGAAGGATCCTTGTCATGATATGGAGTCCACCTGAATAATCCAGGATCAGCTCAAGAGCTTTGGCTTAACCACACCTGCAAGCTATCTTTTGCCAGGTTCACAGGTTCCAAGGATTGGGACATGCACACCTTTGAGGGACCATTATTCTGCCCAGTGCATTCACCAAGCTGCAGGGTTCCTCAGGAGTGCCCAATGACAGTGATCCCCATATTCGATAACTTCACAGGAGCCTCATGGTCACTACCAGCTACAGGGGGGAGACCAGAGTATGAACCAAAACTCATAGAGCAGTCTGACAAATAGATTCATAAAGTGGTTCCCATGAAAAGTTACTCATGTGGAAGTATGAGAATAACACATTTTTTAAAAAGATTTTATTTATCAGAGAGAGAGAGAGAGCATGAGAAGGACAGTGGCAGGCAGAGGGAGAAGCAGGTTCCCTGCTGAGTGAGAAGCCTGATGCTGGACTCGATCCCAAGGCCCCTAGGATCATGACCCAAGTGAAAGGCAGACACTCAAACTGACCCAGGCATCCCTCCATAGGCATTCTTGTCACCCCGTTTGCAAATGGAAGAATGGAGAGACCATCTGGTTAAGAAACTTGTCAAGTGTGCTGCTTGGATGGTCATAGTCACATCTGTCTTCCCAAACCGAGGTTCTCAAAGCTTCCTCCCTCCCCATTGCCGTGTAAAAGCTTTAGGACAATTAAGCAAAAGAATGGATGTAAAGGATAGAGTAATCACAAATGGGAGTTGTTTTCCTGAGATAGTATCATTACTGTGACTTCCTGCCTTTACTTTCTCTGTTCAATATGGTTCATCCTCTTCACTACAGGACTTGTGTGCTCTGTAAATTCTGTTGAAGTAATCACACTGCCATCTCTTGGAGGGATAGGCAAAATCTTATTCTTCCCCCAGGGACCTCCATCATTCACCATCCCTCCTCAGGCAAGAGTGATGCCTAATCATTCCCTACCTCCAGGGAAATTTGTTTTTTAAATAGGTTCCACGCCCAGTGTAGAGTCAAGCATGGGGACTGAACTCACACCACGGAAATCAAAATTGAGCTTTTTGATGGTTAGCCAACTGAGACCCTTGGATGCCCAAGAGTGACAGGTTGTAACTGTGCATTAAATATTTTTGGTGACTGTAATAATAATTATGTGGAATTGGGGTACTCTTGGAAAATAGCGTATTTGTGGAGTATGGTTTGTGCATAACAAAATCTCCTTTTGCCAGAGAGTTTCCTTCCATCAGTGTGCTAGGACTGCTGGAATAAATCACCACAGGCTGGGGTACCTGTTATAAATAAATACCTCAATTTATTTTCTTACAGTTCTGGAGGCTGGATATCCAAGACCAACTTGTCAATGGGGTTGATTTTTTTCTTGTAAGGCCTTCCCTCTTCGGCTTGCAGATGGCTGTCTTCTCTCTATCTTCACATAGTTGTCCCCCTGTCCATATATCTCTGGAGCTTCTTCCTTCTCTTATAAGGACACCAGCCATATTGGATTAGGGCCCCATCCTAATGGCATTATTTTAACTTTATCACCCTCTTTTAAGTGCTGGTTTCTAAACCTACTACATTCCAAAGTACTAAGTGTTTAGGACTTCAACATATGAATTTAGTGTGTGCAGAATTCAGCCTACAACACCCCCTCTGCCCAGATTCCTACCATTGATCTCTCTCAACGGTCTTTTTCAAGAAATTCATGTCTTAACTGGGTTTAGACATTAGGTCAACCCAAGGAAGGTTGTCATATAAGGAACAGAATTTATTAATCTGATTTATGAATACAGTACATATTTTACTAAAATGTTAAGAATGCACCACAATACTTGTTGTAGTGAAATTACAAATATCTTTAAATAATCTTTCTTTTGTTCCCTCATAACTCAGCAACCATATCCCTACCCCTCCACTCCTCAGCAACCCTCAGTTTGTTTTCTTAAATTAAGAGTCTTTTATGGTTTTTCTCCCTCCCCGGTTCCATCTTGTTTCATTTTTTCCCTCCCTACCCCAATCACTCCCTGCCCTGACTCTCAAATTCCTCATAATGGAAAGATCATATGATACTGTCTTTCTCTGATTGACTTATTTTGATCAGCATAATACCTTCCAGTTCTATCCACATCATTGTAAATGGCAGGATTTCATTTTTCTGATGGCTATATAGTATTCCATTATATAGGTATACCACATCTTCTTCGTTTATCTGTTGATGAACATCTAGGTTCTTTCCATAGTTTGGCTATATGGACATTGCTGCTATAAACATTTGGGTGGATGTGGCCCTTTGGGTCACTGCATTTGTATCTTTAGAGTAAATACACAGTAGTGTGATTGCTGGGTCATAGAGTAGCTCTATTTTCAACTTTTGGAGGAATCTCCATGTTGTTTTTCAGAATGGCTGCACCAGCTTGCATTTTCACCAACAGTGAAGGAATGTTGCCCTTTCTCCACATCCTCGCCAACATCTGTCACTTTCTGACGTGTTAATTTTAGCCATTCTTACACCACTGGTATAAGGTGGTATCTCACTGTGGTTTTGATTTGTATTTCCCTGATGCCAAGTGATGTTGAGCACTTTTCATGTGTTTGTTGGCCATTTGGATGTCTTCTTTGGAGAAATGTCTGTTCATGTCTTCTGCCCATTTCTTGATTGGATTATTTGTTCTTGGGGTGTTGAGTTTGATAACTTCTTTATAGATTTTGGAGACTAACTTTTATCTGATAAGATATTTGCAAAAAAATCATCTCTCATTCTGTCAGTTGTTTTTTGGTTTTGCTGTTTCCTTTGCTGTGCAAAAGCTTTTGATCTTGATGAAGTCCCAATAGTTCGTTTTTGCCCTTGCTTCCCCTGTCTTTGGTGATGTTTCTAGGAAGAAGTTGCTGCAGCTGAGGTTGAAGAGGTTCCTGTCTGTGTTCTTCTCAAGGATTTTCATGGATTCCTGTCTCACATTGAGGTCTTTCATCTATTTTGAGTCTATTTTTGTGTGTGGTGTAAGGAAATGGTCCAGTTTCATTCCTCTGCATGTGGCTGTCCAATTTTCCCAACACCATTTGTTGAGAAGACTGTCTTTTTTCCACTGGACATTCTTTCCTGCTTTGTTGAAGATGAGTTGACCATAGAGTTCAGGGTCTTATTTCTGGGCTCTCTATTCTGTTTCATTGATCTATGTGTCTGTTTTTGTGCCAGCACCATACTGTCTTGATGATTATAGCTATTTTTTAAAAGATTTTATTTATTTACTTGACACACAGAGAGAGCTCACAAGTAGGCAGAGAGGCAGGCAGAGAGAGAGAGAGAGAGAGAGAGAGAGAGAGAGAGAGAGAGGAGGAAACAGGCTCCCTGTTGAGCAGAGAGCCCAATGCGGGCCTTGATCCCACAACCCTGAGATCATGACCTGAGCTGAAGGCAGAGGCTTAACTGAGCCACCCAGGCACCCAATGATTACAGCTTTCTAATAGAGTTTGAAATCTGGAATTGTGATGCTGCCAACTTTGGTTTTATTTTTCAACATTCTTCTGGCTAGTTGGTGTCTTTTCTGGTTCCATATAGATTATTTGTTCCATTTCCTTGAAAAAAATTGATGGTATTTTGATACAGATTGCATTAAATGTGTATATAGCTCTAAGTAGGATAGACATTTTCACAATATTTATTCTTCCAATACATGAGCATGGAACGTTTTCCATTTTTTGTGTCTTCCTCAATTTCTTTCATGAGTACTTTATAGTTTTCTGAGTATAGATTCTTTCTCTCTTTGGTTAGGTTTATTCCTAGATATCTTATGGTTTTGGGTGCAATTGTAAATAGGATCGACTCTAATTTCTCATTCTTCTGTCTTACTGTTGGTGTATAGAAGCAACTGATTTCTGTGCACTGGTTTTATATCCTGACACTTTACAAAATTCCTGTATGAATTCTAAACAGTTTTGGAGTGGAGTCTTTTGGGTTTTCCACATAAAGTATCATATCATTTGCAAAGAGTGAGAGTTTGACTTCTTCTTTTTTTTTTTTTTTTGCCAATTTGGATGCCTCTTATTTCTTTTTTTGTCTAGTTTTTGAGGGTAGACTTCTAGTACTATATTGAATAGCAGTAGTGATAGTTGACAGCCCTGCTGTGTTCTTGACCTTAGGGGAAAAGCTCTCAGTTTTTCCTCATTGAGAATATTTGCTGTGGGTTTTTCATAGATGGCTTTTATGATATTGAGGAATGTATGTATCCTCTATCCTTACACTGAAGAGTTTTGATCAAGAAAGGATACTGTACTTTGTCAAATGCTTTTTCAGCATCTCTTGAGATGATCATATGGTTCTTTTTCTTTCTTTTATTAATGTGCTGCATCATATTGGTTGATTTGCAGATGTTAAACCAATCTTGCATCCCAGGAATAAATCTGACTTGATAGTGGTGAATAATACTTTTAATGTACTGTTGGATCCTATTGGCTAGTATTTTGGTGAGAATTTTTGCATCCATGTTCATCAAGGATATTGATCCGTAATTCTCTTTTTTGATGGGGACTTCATCTGGTTTGGGGATCAAGGTAATGTTGGCCTCATAAAATGACTTTGGAAGTTTTCCTTCATTTCTATTTTTTTGGAACAGTTTCAGGAGAATAGGTATTAATTCTTTAAATGTTTGGTAGAATTTCCCTGGGAAGATGTCTAGCCCTGGACTCTTGTTTTTTTTGGGAGATTTTTGATGACTGCTTCAATCTCCTTACTGGTTATGGGTCTGTTCAGGTCCTCTATTTCTTCCTGGTTCAGTTTTGGTCGTTTATATAATATGTTCTTTTTTTTTTTTTTTAAAGATTTGATTTTATTTGACAGAGAGAAACACAGCCAGAGAGGGAACACAAGCAGGGGGAGTGAGAGAGGGAGAAGCAGGCTTCCCGCTGAGCAGGGAGCCCGATGTGGGACTCGATCATGACCTGAGCCGAAGGCAGTCGCTTAACCAACTGAGCCACCCAGGCGCCCCTCATAATATGTTCTTATAATTGCTTGTATTTCTTTGGTGTTGGTTGTGATCTCTCCTCTTTCGTTCATGATTTTATTAATTTGGATCCCTTCTCTTTTATTTTTTATAAGTCTGGCCAGGGGGTTATCAATCTTATTTATTCTTTCAAGAACCAGCTCCTAGTTTCATTGATTTGTTCTACTGTTCTTTTGGTTTCTATTTCATCGATTTCTGCTCTGATTTTTATTATTTTTCTTCTCCTGCTGGGTTTAGGCTTTTTTTTTTTTTTTTTTTTTTTTTTTTTTTTTTTTTTTTTTTTTTTTTTTTTTTTTTTTTTTTTTTTTTTTTTTTTTTTTTTTTTTTTTTTTTTTTTTTTTTTTTTTTTTTTTTTTTTTTTTTTTTTTTTTTTTTTTTTTT